>JAPDOI010000072.1:2022500-2290132 GCA_029168955.1 Aplectana chamaeleonis
CATCTGATGGCGTCATCAGGATGCCATGTAAAGTACATAGGGCATCTGATGACGTCATCAGGGTGTCATGTAAAGTACATAGGGCATCTGATGACGTCGTCAGGATGTGACGTAAAGTACATAGGGCATCTGATGACGTCATTAGGATGTCATGTAAAGAACATAGTGCATCTGATGACGTCATCATGGTGTCATGTAAAGTACATAGGGCATCTGATGACGTCATCAGGACGTCGTGGAAAGTGAGTAGCGCTTAATTCGTAGCGTGCGCAACAAGTTTGTTGCTTACTGATTATTATAGCAATCAATGCTATTTGAAAAATATTGAAGATTTTTTCATAGATATTACTTCGTAATATCAATAAAAGTGAACAATTCTATCAAAAGGGTCTTCCAAGCGAAAGAGGTTTGGTTGGCGTCAGAAACGTCCCAACAAAAGGGAACAATAGGTAAGTAGAATGAGGAGAGTCTACAAAGCGAACAATATTTTCTGAGACTAATTTCCCTGGCCGATACTTCTTAACAGCGAAAACAAACCGTTGTGGTACTTCTAGAGGAAGAGTTCAATGGTTTCCAAGAATGGACTTCAATTATTTGACGAGATTATAAGAAAATACTCTCATTAGATGCTGCACTTTGGTTTCGCTTCTCGTAGCAGCTGGAGCTAACCGTCCGTCTGTGTTTTTGGCATCATCTTCTATTCTGATGGTAAGTATTAGGTTTACATGCACATACTTTTTAACGGTTCTCGTGTAGTCAAGACCATTTTTGGAACCACAGAGTGCTTCCGTGTAGAGCGCCGCAACGGTTTGTTTTTGCTGTTAAGAAGTATCGGCCAGGGAAATTAGTCTCAGAAAATATTGTTCGCTTTTTGTAGACTCTCCTCATTCTACTTACCTATTGTTCCCTTTTTGTTGGGACGTTTCTGACGCCAACCAAACCTCTTTCGCTTGGAAGACCCCTTTTTGATAGAATACTTGATTGCCATTTACCAGCTCATTGCGCAAGGGAAGTAACGCAACAGTTACTACCGAAAATATTTGCGATGTTTATCCAACTGCATTAAACATTCGTAAATGCCAAGGGTGGTTCTCCAAATTCAAATCGGGTAATTTTAATCTTTCCGACTTTCATCGATCGCTAGGACCATCAGCGTTAGACAACGACGCGTTAAGGGCGAAAGTAGAAGCAAATCCGGATCAGACGATCGAGTACTTGTGTGCTTTTAAAGTCTCTCAAGAATTGTTGGACACGCTCACACATTTTTTTCCTGGCCACGTTCTGACCATTTTTCGTGACATGTTGAAACGTGTTTTGACAGGTAGGTGAATTTGGCAAAAAGCGGGAAATTTCGGGAAAAAAACGCTACGCATCCAAATTTTTTGCGTGCATTATGATTTTTAAAGAATCGAGGTTTTTTTTTTGACCCCAGGAATCTTTGAGTGCATAGATATTCTCATTGGGTATCACCGTATAGAAGCCTTTGTGGTCCCAAGGATGCATGTTTACTCTGAGAGCCAACCTCTATCATATATGTACCTATGCACCCTTACTTAGAGTCTACGTATTCAAGTTAGCCGGTAAATGGACGGGGCTGCAACGGAAGATCGCCGAGCGCGGTCGAAACCCGTTGATGCCGAAAACACCTCGCGGCCGGCCGCTTGGTCCATGTGTCAGACTAAATAGAATACGGGAACCATATGTCCGAGTATATTCAGGTGGTAAACGTTTCCAATCTTACTAATTACTATACATTGGTCAATCTTACATCTATACATTGGACCCAACTAACTCATTTTCGCATATCCATTCGGATAAATCAAAACTTTCATATTACAAAATCCGAATCACCGAAAAACGCCCAATTCCGGGTGGTCCGAATTACGAATAACTGAGAAGACGAAATCCGGCTTATCCAAAATCGGAATCACCGGAAGAACGTAATTCTTGGATTGATCCAAGGTCCGACTATCCGTCTAGCCTTTCTATACGAATGACACGGTTGAACCGGTGTTGCTATTAACTGAAAGACCGCGACGGTGGTTTCAACTAAAATTGCTGAGCTTCTGTCTTGTCGCACTACTTTGTGGACTATGACGGCGTCAACCTTGAAGACAATGCTTTCGATGAATGTCATACTAGAGTGCGACTTAAAAAAAGTTGTTTAATAGTGAGTTAATGACTAGAGAGGAACCAGCGAGGAAAAGCGCTCAGAATGAGCTAAAATAGCGGTTTCTAGCGTACGTGCAGGTTTTTTTTTCGCAGGCGCGCTAAAGGCAAAATGTGCGCGAATCGACCAGGCTGGACGTTGGCGGAGTTGCTTACTAATGTGCCATCGAAAACGTCTGCGGCGCCACAAGCTTCTCACAAGGGGGCGGAGCGGGCTAAGCATGCGTAGTGGGCTGACGAAATCTTCACTTCGCGGCCGCTTTTATCAATTTCCGACCCGTTTTCGTTGCTTTCTTTGACCCTACCCCCTCCAGCATCTACCAGCGTAGTGTTCCACACCGACAACTCAAAAACGAGATTTATCGTGAACACTGCCTTTAACGTCAGTCACCTGTCGCTGTTCCGTACACTGACTCTTCCGTAGGCATTTTTAGGCGTAATTTTCGCTAAACATTCGAACTTTTTTGTCATTTAACATAGGTATTGAATGTATAAGAATGCGGTGATAATAGGTTATCTGACTATTTACACCTTCGACCAGAAACAAATGAAACAAAAAACAAGTGCCAACATAATCTTCTTTGTTCTAGATCTGATCTTACTACGTTTTATAATCGCTAATTCATTGCTGTTTGTGTTTTGTGCATACTGGCAGTCTTTAAGTATTGCTGTTGAGTTTGCTGGTGTGTGACGTAGTGCCTGCTGCTCCGTGCTCGCCGTGTCCTGAGTATCTCATCTCTGTTTTCGTTTATCCGACGAGTTGTCAAGTTTATTCTTATTCTATTTAACACTAAGTAATCTTAGGATGCTCCCGTGCATTGAATGTCTGGAAGTGAGGGCGAGTAAACTAAACATTTGGTGAGAAATATGTGATATGAAGAGGGGTGGAGTGCGAGGTAGGCAGCAGGCGCGCTGCGATGCTAACGGCGCGTCGCGGCCGCGCGCGGCCAACGAAAATGAGCCATCTTCGAAGCTTTCCCTTCATTCTCAGAACGTCGGGGGGCCGTGTGCCCGGGAATTTCCGACCAAGGGCGAGCGGCGGGGGCCATGTTTTGCGAGCGGAGAATCATCAGGCGCGAGGCGGGGGCGCCACCAAATTTCGTTAGCTCGGTCCTGCAGGGAAAATTCGAAACAGAGGAAAACATGTTCGCTCAGGCAAATCGTATTACACGTTGAACGCTAGAATCGAACCCGTGCCACATACGGAGCACAATTTTATGATAAGTTCACTGCAGGCAGCCTCGAGCAAGTACTTACATCATCGCGCGATGGCAGTAAGGTAAGTTCCCCAGTCTATCGAATAGACTTGAATGGGACACCCACCATAGGGTTTCGAAAATTTTGGAGAAAGGTAGAGCACCCAACCAGGGTGTGGGAGGGATGGTTCCCGCAGATCGTTATACAAGGAATCAATCACTTAAGCGATGACACCGCGGAAATGTTCTGCCCGGGCCCCGCGCCCTTTCGCTTGTATGTCCGGGCTTCGCGCCCATTATGAGTCATGGGGCTTGGGCGGGGACCTGTTGGGCGCCAGGCGCGGAGGGGGGCCCCGCCTCGCTGAGTGGTGGGTACGGGGACGCGGCCCTCCGACGTTCTGAGTTCGCGGCAACCGGGTATTTCGTCCACCGCAGCTTCACCGTTCGTTCGTTTTAATTATTGATCTACTTATTTGCAGCACTTACGGGTACTTCTCTTCCATATTCGGTCATACTTTATTGCTCCTAATATGTTATGCCGGTTTTGCATGCCCATTAACGGCATTATCCGCTTTCATTCCCTGAGACTCGCATAATAACTTTAAATTGTGTCAAAAAACGCTGAATTCAAGTCACAACCACACACAGAGCGAAACGAAATTGCTACCTACTCAGACAGTGGGACGGGTGCAGCGCGGGGCAATGTCGGTGGTTGGGACCATACATATTGCCTTTGTCTCGGATTTCCCCCGCCTTCGCACTGCATCACCCCCGCCATGCAACCGCACAACCCCCGACATGCACCCGACAGTACTCCCGCGGTGCAACCGGGTATTCCACCTACTACAACTTGACCGTTCGTTCGTTTTAATTATTGATCTGCTTATTTACAGCACTTATGGGTACTTCTAGCATATGTTCGGTCATACTTTATTACTCCTAATAAGTTTTGCCTTTTTTGCGTGCTTATTAATGTGATTAATGGCATTATCCGCTTTCATTTTTTGAGATTTGGATAATAACTATAAATTTTTCTAAAAACGTTGAATTTAAGTCACGACCACCCATAGACTGGAGCAAAAATGCTACCTAGTTGAGAAGTATTCAGTCTTTTCATTCATTATTTATGGATCTTTCCAGACAAAACCCACAAGTTCATTAACAACAACTAAATTAACAACTAGACAAGTGTAATTCTATGGGGAGATATATTCTCTATGAGTAGTTCACTATAACAATTATATAAGGAGGTCACTATAATAATGCTATGAGGAAATCACTATAATTCTGCTATGAGGAGATAACTATAATATTTCTATGAGGACATCTATTAGGACTGTATTCTATTCACACATCCATATTCCATTCGAATGAAACAACAAAATGTAAAGCTCCGTTCACTCGCTTCCCTTCGTGAGCAAAAATACCCAAAAAATTCAGTTACAAACTAAAATGAGGCATTGATTAGAAAAAATTCAAGGATTTACTGACAGCGAAAAATCATAGGAATTTAATGAATTGAAAAATGGATGAAAGCTGTATCGACAGCAGAATGAAACTAGCGGGGAAAAGTAGAAATCGGCTCCCATGAGGCACCATTGTGGGGTTTGCAGGTTCAAGTGGAATGGAGATGCGGCTTCCCTAATGCGACGCCTCCTTCGAATTCATTTGAGGTGCAGGATCGCTTTGTAGAGCGCTAAAGTAATAAATTTTTCAATGCTCATTTCGGTTTACAAATTAAATAATATATCTTTTTGGATCCTTGTCTGTGATCCATTTATTGCGATCCGTGTCGTAATCGTATCCGCGCACGTCCTGCCTAAAATTGGCGTAATCTCAGACAGTCGGTGGTACTCGGACGCCGACTTCTAGTTGTCGTGTCCGGTGAGCGCACCTTGGAGTGAGCGGGATAAGAGACGCAGACCGGTAGCTCCCCTAGCGAGACGGCTTTGTCGATTTTCCCGGACGCAGACCAACAACCGTCTAACGACCAACTTGAGAGTACATGTTGAAGGATTAGTGCAAACCCGCGCTGTATACGGAACGCGTGGGGGTTAGGTGGACGGCCGATTAATGGTCGTTGAAGGGCAAAGCAAAGTCTTGATATTGCCGAGATGACCCAAAAAAGGGAGGCCTGGGGGACTGAAGCCTCCTAGGCAAATTTTTCTAGGAGACAGGCCTTACGGCTTGTTTCCTAACAACTTTAGCGCTTAGTCACGAAGCATCACGAAAAACCGACGGCCTACAACAGCGTGAAGAGGCGCTCACCGCCAAAATTTGGTAGAGGTCGGCGTCCGAGAAGGCTCTGTGGCCGGTGAGCGCCTGTCCTCCAGGCCAGACGTCGCTGTGGGAGCGTCCGAGCTCCGCATCGACGGCGTCCGAGTACCACCGACTATCTGAGATAGTAGAAAAATCGAGTAGCTGTCATGCCACTAAAATTAATAGAAATTTTTGAGAGCGCTTGAAATTGAAGGAAGGAAACTTACAGAGCTCTCTGAGCCGTGTTTCGCAAGTGCTTCCTCCAGCCATTCCTTTCAGCTGAAAGGGTAAGGAGCGACGCGTGGCGCTCTTCGTCCGTTTTCCCGAGCGAACATAAATACCTGAATAAAGTAACAGTTTTTAACAAACTAGCATTCAGTTTGTTCAGCGAAGTTTACCTACCTGGAATTACATGTGTTTACTAAAACGGCACTTTTGATCTCGTCATGACCATACCCGAGCAGGCCTTCTGAGAAATCGGAACGAAAATATTTGGCTTCTCAGCATCCGGCTGAAAGAGAAAAACGTACCCATGGCTTGAAAAGAATTTCATCAGACAGGTCTTCCAACTTGTCATTCCCTTTTTTTTCACTCATCCACATTTTCGACTGTTGTCGTTATGTGTCTGTAATGAAAGCAAACTGAAATGGTCCATAAGCAGTGCGGACAGGCAAACCACGGATGAATATGCTTTTTGTGTCGCTCAGCCTAAAAAAACCTCAATAGACAAGTCAAACGAGAATGGAAAACGAGTCAAATGGGGAGGCAGGCAAAGCAAAATCAGTGAAAGTCGATGAAGAGAGCTTCAAAGTTACATTTACGCAGAAAATAACGAAAAAGTTCATGCATTTTAACACTTGAAGGCGTGAAATTAGATGCGTATTCTGCAGTGAACAGCCCCGCGTTTCAACGGGAGTTGTGCGGGCATTCAATCATCCCACGCCTTTGCACCGAGAAATTTACTCCGCCCTGAAATCACTACCGCGTTTGCACCGGTACCTCCTTTTCCCCCGCCCTTCACCCGTCCCAATGTCTGAGTAGTTGAGAAGAAGTTGAGTTTTTATTAATTATTTATCGATCTTTCCAGACAAATCCCAAAAGTTTATTACTGTTGTGTTGTGAAGGCTGGACGGTGGCAGACGTTGTTGCTTCCAGAGCTTGGCCTTTTGGCTCCTGGTCGCGGCGGGACCAACCGCGGGGGCGACGCACCTTTGACCTTCACAGTGCAGCACTGGTGCTGAAATTCAATCAGTATCTTCGCTATTGATTCTTTCTGTGATTCAGAGCTAAGAAGGTACATTACTAGCTCTACAACAAAGAAAATTAAGGCGGATTATCATTTTTTTTTTTGAGATTTATTCATGGTTTCAAAATTTATCCCGACACTATATCGCCCTTTTTTGAATTCTGGATATTTCATGACGGTATTCAAACGGTTCTCGCGACTTCTTGAGGGCTGATAATTGAGGGTAGATTTGATATAAATGACACATATCTCAGTATGTTAATTCGTCAATTTTGAGCGGAAATTCGACAATAACCCTAGTTAATTTGTGAGCTTTAAATATTGAGTTTTCTGAGGGTTTCAGAAGTTAGTGAAAAATTGCGCATCATTTTCTAGGCTGTTGACATTGTAGCGAAATGATTCCACATAGCATGTCCTTCAAACACCTCTCAGGCATGATTAGCAGAGATACTCGCTTTTAAGTACAAGGATTTCAGCACCAGTGCTGCACTGTTAAGGTTAATGGTGCGTCGTCCCCGCGCCGCAGTTGGTCCCGCCACGACCAGGAGCCAAAAGGACAAGCTCCGTAAGCAACAACGGAGGCAGACGAAGTAGTCGAGCTGTTTATTGAGAACGAATAGTGAGTCATACTATGGCAATGGTCTGCTTATACACCACCATTGGAGATGGTGATAATGATAGCTGCTTCATTCATACACAACATCCCTCCTTTTTTTGAGGAGTATAAATATCATTATCACAAAGATCACGCAATATCACGTTGATGGAAGTAGCTCTTCTGATGTGGATTCATCTCAAGTCGTCTAGGGAGTCGTCTTTGTCTTGTCGATCTTCTTGGATGGTTGATATTCTGAGGTTTGGGTGATAAATGATGTTGGGTTGTGGGTAGTGAGGTAGTAGATGGTGGAAGGTGCTCTTGAGTTGCGATTGGTTGGGTGTTGGATAGAGTATATCAAACGAATAAAAATTTTCGAATAATTCGAAAAATTGACTCTTTCGAATATTAGAATAAACGAATTATTCGAAAAATATACTTCTCCGAATAATCGAATAAACGAATTATTCGAATACGAATAATTCGAATATCCGGCCAAAATCACGAGTATTCGAATAAGATGTACGTACCGAGTACGCATAATCGAACCAGGGTCAAGCGGGGTTGCGAAAATTTGGGTCCAAAAGTGAATGTTAGTGGGGATCGCAAAAATTTCGGTCCAAAAATGAGAATTTCGTGGATATCCCATAAATTCTCGATTACTTTTGGTCCCCAAGGGAAGGATCGAAACATTCGGTTTTAGGCGCTTGTGCTCAACTACTGAACTAATTTTCGGCGTCTGACACTTTTCGTAATCAACTATAAACTGGCCGGACTCGGGGAGGAGGGATCTCGAAAATCGCGCCTTGGGTAGGAGGGATCGCAAAAATTTTGGATTTTGAAAGAAATGTGACGGGGGTCGCTCCGATTTCGAAAAATTACGCAACGCTACGCTTGACCCTGCAGTAGGAGTTTGCAGGACATCATGGGACGTGGGCAGGGTCGCAGTATGGGTGTGCAGGACATCATGGAACGTGTGAAGGGTCCCAGTAGGGGTGTGCAGGACATCATGGAACGTGTGAAGGGTCCCAGTCAGGGGTGTGCGGAAATTTCTGATTTCTGTGTTCTGTTTTCCGGCCGTTTTGGCCTTTCTGTTTTCTGAAAAACCTGCAAAAAACAGAAAAAAAAACAACGAAATCCGGATCTGTGGAACAGCACAGCTTATCTAGTCCTTTACGAGGCATTATTTGTCTTCAATGGTGCGATTGCTGTTAAGGGCAGGGTTCGCGATAAAAAGTTTATTGTGGTATCTTTTTGAGAAATTAGGCCTGGTCATCACAAAATTGAAAATAAGTGTAAAGTCGGAGAAAAAACGCTCAAAAACAAGCTATTGCTGGGTCTCAGCCCGCCTCCCAATTTACTAGATTTCTACAATTGCTTGTTTTGTCGTCTTTTATTCTGCATTTAAAGTAGTTGCTGGACACCGAGAGACTACTAACTTTTTTAGCGGCAAAATAGAAGGCGGAAAATACGCATTTAGAAAAAATCTGTTAGATGGTGGTGTGCGTACACCCACCATTACCCCGCCGTTCTGACTTTTTACGCGTTTTTATGCGACTTCTCCCTTATTTTCACTTTTGTTATAACCAGACCTGCATTCTTATAAAGAAAGTTCATGGATCGTTTTTATCGCGAACCCTGCTAACGCACTCGTAGGGTAGTACTTTGGCACAATAGGGGTAGCATCCCAGGGCAGAGCACGAATTCAACCTCCCCTTGTCAGCAGCTGCTGCAGTTATTTGTTCGCAGCAGCTGCTGCTGACAGCGAGGGTTTGAACCCGTTGTCTGTCCTAGGATGCAACCCTTATTGTGCTGACGTACTACCATACGGATGAGTGCTCTGAGTGTTTTGGCCGAGCAATAACCGATGAATAACCACAAAATGCCTGACTTTCGCGTAATAGCCGAGAATAAGGTCGTGTTCGGAAAATAGCTGGTTGCCGCGAAATAGGCGTCAAATAATGATCGTCGAGAAATAGCCGCGAAAAATGCTCTCAAAGGGGAGTGTAAGACGCATTTTTGAGGCAGATTTGGATGTCATCACCGCCGTCGGTTCAACTACCCATGTTTTCTCGGTTGCTCCCCGATTATTTCGCGAACAACATGGTCGCAGCCAATTAGCAGCCAAGGAATAATCAAGAAATAGTCGAGAATCTGCCCGACAGGATCAGTTGTTGAGCCTGGTACGCTATTTCTCGGCCAAGACTCTCGTGTCTTTAACGAACTTGTATCCGTCATTGATGCGTCATTGCTACTATCAATGCCTTATAGGTCATCTGTACAGTTCCGTAGATATTATATTACAAGTATGACAAAGTTATTTAGAATTACATCCTCTCTTCACTTGAAAAAAAAGTTAAAATGCAATGAGTATTTTTTTCTGAAAATTTTCTGATTTCTGTTTTCTGGCCGTTTTGGCCTTTCTGTTTTCTGACAAACTCGATTTTCTGTTTTCTGAAATTTTCAAAAAAAATTCCACTCATCCCTGGTCCCAGTAGGGGTGTGCAGGACATCATTGAACGTGTGAAGGGTCCCAGTAGGGGTGTGCAGGACATCATTGAACGTGTGAAGGGTCCCAGTAGGGGTGTGCAGGACATCATTGAACGTGTGCGGGACCCCAATAGGGATGTTCGGGACGTCATGCAATGTGTGCTGGACCTCAGTAGGAGTGTGCAGGACATCATGGGATGTGGGCAGGGTCGCAGTATGGGTGTGGAGGACATCATGGAACGTGTGAAGGGTCCCAGTAGGAGTGTGCAGGACATCAAGGGACGTGCGCATGACCTGAGTTTAATGTCCAGAATACCGCATGTAAGTCATTCCTTCGAATCAGACATATGGGCCGGCGCACACGAGCCTCATCAGCAAGAACCGGTGACGTTTGGCTAGAGCGACTGACCCTGGATCTATCCTAGACGGGGTGGGGCCACTCAAGGTTTACTCATAGAAATGATGAAAAGTTCTGATAAAAGATGCCTGATACTGCTATCAATCATTGTTTTTATAGAAACTTTATGAAAATACTTGCCTTACCAATCGGTGGTTCATTTCATTTCTATCGTGGATGGTGGATGCCCCTCCCGCGTTTAGGATAGTGCCCTAACCTGTACAATTGGGTCATTTTAAAACTCAATTCTTCATTTTTTCGACTTTTGAATTCCAAAAGTATAACCCTTGTATTTTATCTGTTGGAAGCCGCGTTGCAATTATTATCTTGCAGTCTTAGGAGCCTAGCGGTTGTTTCTTCATTTCTACCACTATGTCTTCGAAAAAAAAACTTGACTTTTAGAGCTTGACGATATTCTAGAAGGGAAACTCTTGTAAAAAGTTGTGAAATTTCTGAAAGTTGGGCTCCGCAGAAAAGGTCAAGGATTAGGCATTGCTCTAAAATGTCGTGAAACTGTTTTATTGGATTTGGTTCTCAACTTGATTTCTCAAATGTAGTGAAATTGTCGAATTGATTTGGCTGTGATGGTACTATATGCATATAACATAATCATTAAATGTAGTGAAATTGTTGCAAGCGGATTTGGCAGGAGCTCTATGAATTATCACAGTCAAATCACGCGTTAGAAGGGGTTTTTCTTGGAGCGCATATTGAATCAAATGAGAACATAATTAAGTCTAGCAGCAAAAGCGTTTCCATACAATGTGAACCTTGAAAGCGTTGATGACACGAAGACAGCGTCATTAGCTAATAAAATGCGTTAGATTTCGTTTTCATGATTTTTATCTAATCGGTGAGGGAAGGTCTAGGGCTGTTGCCGATTCGACAGTTGACACAACTGAAACAAGCGTCGAATAATGTGTGCCGTCTGTAAACACACACATTATACGGCACTTACGCGCAAATTTCTAAATTGTCCCGGTTGAGGAAAAGGGTCTCTACAGAACTATAGTGGTGGATTAGAAGGAATCCGTCGTGTTTTTTTTTGTCGAATATAACGTTTCAAGCGGGGGTGAGTATTCATGTAGTGGAATGGTTCCAAATAAAGGTGGGGTCTTAATATGGATGTACTATTAGCCATTTTACCCATTCCACATGAAATGTAGTTTTCGAGAACCGATGTTGAACGAGTCCGAATATTTATTTATTTATTATTACGTGGAGTTCCACGCGTAACTCACAAAACACAAGGAATAAGGTAAACATTAGTCAAGGACAAAATGAGAATTTCGGGAAAAACAGATAGAACAATATCAGACAACGACTTTGTCTGTGGTAGAACTAATTAATGTAAGTACTTTTCAACAAGCTTTTTATATTGAGGAAAGGACGCTGGTATAGCGTACTTCTTGGAAAGTTTCAAGTATTCAGAGCCTGCTCTCTGTGTGAAGAATGAAGCAAAAATGCAATATGACCTCCGCAGTTGAATAGAATCACTCTCGAAAAAGTTACAGGCGTTTATCAACGCCTTGCGGCAAGGTAAGGGTACCCATCAGGCAATTTCTGGAGTGTTTTGAAAAAATTCTCCTGATTACACTCAAAACTTGTATGTAGGGGTGATCTAGGGTGCTGAACACGAATCTGGAGTCCGTTTGTCGAAATTCCGAAGTTTACTGTAGGTTAGGGTAGGTACCATACCATTTAGGGGGCTAAACCTATACATACCTTAGTATTTCGAAAATCGACAATTGGACATTAAATCCGTATTGACCACCACGACTAGCCCACGGTGCAATGATTCCGGAAGTCAAGGTAAAACGTTCATAACGTTTTTCTAGAGTCCACTATGTACTACTTGTCAGACAAATAGGTTGTCTTTTCTTCGTTACAGAAACTCTTAAAAAGGTTAATATTCTCGTCATGGACTATGCGAACCGATATCGCAAAGTTGCTCACCACCCTAGATAACCCGATAAGTTTAACGGAGAAGCTTGTGGAATGATCGACCACCAAATCGTATTTTTTGCTATTTCACTTAATTTCCTAGCCTTTTTATTACTCCAGGCTTTTCTGCGCCAAAACATTTTTTTTGAAGATATTTCAAGACATTTTTGAAACTTTTTTTCACTTCTAAATGGCATTTCCAAATAGTTTCTTTTGGCAGGAAGCTAAATTTTCAGAATAGTTCTATAGAAAACATTTTTCTCAACCGGGGACAATTTAGAAATTTGCGCGTAAGTGCCGTGATTGTGTGTGGTTACAGATGGCACACATTATTCGACGCTTGTTTCAGTTGTGTCAACTGTCGAATCGGCTACAGCCAAGGTCTAGTACCTTAGCGGAAGGTACGCTGAAAAGGCAGAATAACATTCGAAAACCTTATTTCTAGTTCATAAGGCCACACTTCGTTCAGCATTGTTAATTGATTAACAGCTTTTTCTTTTTGTCTTCATTCGCTCGCCAGAGGACCTTCTGACGCGTGATTTGACTGTGATAATTCATAGAGCTCCTGCCAAATCCGCTTCCAACAATTTCACTACATTTAATGATTATGTTGTCTGCATATACCAACAACAGCCAAATCGATTCAACAATTTCGCTACATTTAATGATTATGTTATATGCATATAGTACCATCACAGCCAAATCAATTCGACAATTTCACTACATTTGAAAAATCAAGTTGAGAGCCAAATCCAATGAAACAATTTCACGACATTTAAGAGCAATGCCAAATCCTTGACCTTTTCTGCGGAGCCCAACTTTCAGAATGGTTACTATGACTTTTGCAAATGAACTACTATGATAGGGGTTCCATTGTGAGAGCGCGAAGACATTCCTTTTCTTTGTGTCTGTGTTTGGAATGGATTTGCGCGCAGTACGTACTCAGACACTCGGAGCGTTGAACGAGGGGAAACAGGTTCGAGTTGGTCTGTTTCGTCCAGAAGGTGACACTATGAGAACGGTGCGTTAGGCCGTAGTTATACACCAGCGGGACACTGCGGAAATAGCAAGACAACTGCCACTTATGTGCGTCCCAACTGTGCTGAGGCGTGCCAAAAGGAACAGTTGTCCCAGAAAAAACGCACCGGAAAACCGCACCGAGCAGTTGTACGCGCCGCGGCACTGTATACTGTATTCTGGCGGGACCTGCCCTATTAGACATTTGGCAATTTCCATCAGCTGATTATTTTTCATTTCTAGATTTGTTAAAATATCACCAAAACGACATAATGAGCACTTCTTCGACAAGAGCGATACATTTCTAGTGACTTTCTGCAATAAACGAGTGATAGAGGCGTGAAATACGATAAAATACCACTGAAACGTCGGGAAATTTTTACTCTGCAATATTGCGTCAAAGACGTAAAATACGAAATATTGCAGACAAGTCCCTGATCCATGCAGCAAGCGGCAGCAATGTGATTGCGGGGCGTTTTCATTCCGCTGATGTATTTCTAGGGCTTTAAAATGCTGGGCCTAACGCCGCTCTGCGTGTCGCGTGCGCTGTGCTGCCAGACGAAATACGGGACGACAGCAAACGTGGGACCCCAGCACAATTACAGTTTTTTTTCTTGTTTCAAATTCGCTCCGAGGGCAGGGTTCGTAGTGTTAGAGCCTTTATGGAGAAACGCAGTACCGTGTTTTTCATGGCAACTATAAAAGGTTGTTGCCATAGGCTCAGGAAGTGATGGATCAGTACCCGGATCGAAAGCGTCAACCTTTGAGCATAATTTTTAGTGTTCTGTGTACCAATAATGATTTTTTCGCGTCTTTTGCTTAATTGAAACTGAATGCTTGTATTTATTTCACTCGCGACTATATTTCCAAACCTCGGACCGAGTTTTCATGGGCGTGGCAGGGGCGGGGCGTGTAAACTCGTCCATTCCTATCGGGACCCAACGCCATTACAGTAGCTGCTGCTCGCCCTTTAATCGATGCCGCTCGCGCCCGAATCAGCTGTTTTCTTTCAACTTTGCCCGATTCGACGAAAGTGCTTAACCACCGGAGGCCGGCTGGCGCGGCGCGTGTGACGCAAATCTGCGGCGCGCGCGTTTGTGCGATTGGAACACGATTATACACTCAACCAAAATCCCGTATGTGCGAGAGAATGTGATATACAGGCGAAACGTGTACCTAGCTCTTCTTAATACTCTACTGACGAAACTCGGGAAGTAAAAATAATACAATATGGTATGAACACTAAATTTCACACTTCTCTAAGGTTAAGAGGCGAAACTACTCTCAGCTCTTTCCTATTTCAGAAGCAACATCACTGTGACAACCCACTAGACCAATCTCACCAGCATATGAGGAGAAAAAAGTGTATAGAAAAGACCATTAATAACGTCCTTTGAACTGATTTAAGGAGAACATTTTCTTCCAATTCTCAAATAAGTGATTCCACTCATGCAAGGTCATTCCACCGTCATTAATCAGTCCTAGAACTATAGGAAATTTTCTAGCCTGCCTGTTAGCAGAAAGTCTGATTATTCTTCTCCATCATCACAGTCCGTCTTGAGTTCGATACATTTCAACCTCAGAAAACTAGATATGAGATCGGATTTCTTAGGAATAAATCACGCTAGTAGCAACATCAAACTTGGATAGACAAGCGGAACTTGGGTGATTCTGATTGATGGTTTTTTTTTGAGTAACATTTCTGCAGAGCAAAACCTCATGAACTACACCCCTTACCCTTCAGAGCTCCAGTATTACCTCGTAATCTCTGAGCTCTTGAGAGGGACTAAGCCTCACTGCCTTAGAAAGAGCATGAAAACGATTCATTAGACAACATTCAATATTCCTTATTCGCTCAATGCTTTTCACATTCTACTACTTGACAGTGGGGAACCGTCTCGAAAAGATAAACCGAGCACAGCAGAGGAGCAATAGACTAGTTGTTAACAGCTGTTAACATTGGTCTCCTGGGCTCTGGTACAAGGGAGGCTTGTCATCTTCCGGTGGCGATTTGAAACCATGTTGTCGTTGCTGTAGGTCTGTGACAGAAAATAAAATACCTGCGCTTGAAATTGGCTACATAACTAACTGCGCGGATTCCAAAATGGCATTCACATTGCGTCACAAAAAGTAAAGTATCAGGATTTTTCGGAGCGTTCAGAAAAAAATCCGGAATTGGCGCAAAACATTCAAATTGGTGTTATTTAGGCGCTGAACCCAAATCTGGGGTCCATTCCTCGCCAGACTTGGAGTGAGACAGCCCGAATAACCCCTATGTACAAGTTTTGAGGCGATTTGATCGTAGCATTCTCGAAATCGTCAAAAGTCGCGTTTGAGCAGCAAAATTTCACCCACTTCGAAGCTGCGGACCGAGTCAGATGAAATTTTTCAAATATTGACAAGTGGGCCTCAGATTCGTAATTAGCACCCAAAAACAAGCCCCAGAAACCAGTTTTAGGCTCAATCCGAGAATTTTTTTTGAACGCCCTGAAAATTGACATTCGTGTACGCCTTTTTCTGTTGGCTATGCTATGGAAATGTCCACTTTTGCAAATCTCCTGTGAATATCTGAGGCACTTAGCAGATTCTGAGTATGGAATATTGGAGCACTGTCCTCCCCCTTGAACATATCGAAGTTGCATCTCGAAACTCCACCTTATATGTGCAACCATCCCTTGTTATTGATGTTGCTTCTGTAATAGGAAGAGCTTAGACTAGTTTCGCCCCTTAACCTTAGAGAAGTGTGAAATTTAGTGTTTATACCACGTATTGCATTGTTTTTACTTTACGAGGCTCGTCTGTAGTGTATTAAGCAGAGCAAGGCTTCGTTTCGCCTGTATATCACATTCTCTCACCTGTATACGATTTTGATCTAGTGTATAATCGTGCTCCAATCGTAAAAACGCGCGCGCCGCAGATTTTCGTCGCGTGCGTCACGCCAGCCGGCCTCCGGTGGTTAAGCACTTTCCGATTCGACGTCTTTATTCAGTTTTGCGGCCCGTCTAACGTATTCTGCTGCACTTTCATCGACATATTCTGGTCCTGCTGTGCTAGAGCAGTACTCTGCTGCCATATTCAAGTCTATTTTGCCCTCCCCTACCGTCGCCGCTCCATTTGGATCCTGATTCGTACTGCTTATTCGTCTTCTTACAGATGTTCACCTGATATAATAGTATTATTCACTATCCTTTATTTATATAGTTTTTGCTCTGCTGATCGTTCCATTTTTTCTATACATAACTTTTGTGAAACTGTGGATCATTTTGCATGGTTTTCTGCAGAAGATTTTTAGAATAGCTTTTTTCGATGGGCTTCTGCCGATTTAAACCTGTCATTTTCAGGAGCCAGTCGCTGCATGCAATTGCCCGTTCCTTTCCCATGCATTTTCTCCCTCCTTTTCCCTATTTTTTCCTTTATTCTCTTTATATCTGACGCAGTTTCCGATTCTGTATCATTGAGACACTGGTTAACACAATGTGTACTCTTTGATACAGTCTCGGTGTATGCCGACAGAGATATGCTTCCCCCACCACCTCACTTCTTCCTGCCTTGCTGTGGACATCGTCATGCCACGCGGATCAGTACTGCTGGTAAACTTCAATCCCAAGGTAAACGCTGCAAATCTCAAAGCGTGTCGTTTTTTCGGAATCCATTCTTCACGTTAGTGCCATCCCCCCTGTGCGGTGTGTGGAAGCCGGTCGAATTGGAATTTGAGACCGAATTTCATTCAGTTCTACTGTTCAGTGCTGAATCTTGCGCTTCCAACGCGGATTCTTCGCAGGGAGCCACGGCTCGGTCATTATATCGTTACCATGGACGCCGAGCAATTTTTTTGTGAAAAAATATGCTAGAATTGAAAAAAAAATTTATGCTTCGCTCTCGAGGTATCTACTGACATCATAGGCCATTCTTATAGCCCACGAAAGGCCTATCGCGGTCGCAGAACAGATTGATCTGGGCCAAGAAACACCCGGTACGATGCTGAATGCCGATGCCTAGCTTTCCCGACTCAACCTAATCTAGCATTAAGCCGGCTGTTTCTTGGCCCTCCTCTCCATGTGTTGCGTTGAGAGAACGCCAATTGTGCGTTCAGGACGCATTTCGACTTCCTTCATCAAAACTCATGTCTCAGGAAGTGGGAGCTCGCGACCCGCTACCATTCCGCTCGCGGGCCGCGCCAGCTGCTGCGCGCCGCCGGAGTCTTGGTTAGCGGGTGGCGAGCTTCAACTTTCTGAGGTGACACTCACGACGGGGTGTGCACGAGCTAAACCCAGCCCAAATCGACAAACCCATGCCTAACGCAATGATGAATCCGGCCTCTGTTCCCTCGCGCGCTTGTGCGGCGCGATGGTAGAGATAGCGAGAAAGTGTGGGGAGAAGGAGATACAGCGTACGCTCGCAGACGCACGCGATGAATGCAAATACTGTGCTTCTCTGGCCCACATTCCGGTCCGCGATTGCGTCTCGACAAGCTTTGCAACCGCGCGCTTTCGAGTTTCCAGCGCCGCAGCTGCCGATCTGTTGACTCTAGGTAGGTTTTGGAAACTGAAACCTGAAAAATATTGGATGAAACTGTATAGAAAAGCCACATCGAGTCGGCTTTGGCGCTGGCAACTCGACTGACTCGAGCGCGTGCGGCCCCAAAGCGTGTCGAGACGCAATTGCGGACCGGAATTTGGCCCAGAGAAGCACAGTAAATTTCATTCGGAGACAGATGATAGGGTAATGGAAAGAAAGTTAAAGCCTCGGCAGAGTGGCACTGCTGCGGGTCGGCCAGCAGCGCGAGCATTTGGTTGTGTCGCCGCAAAAATATCGCAATCGGGGGCCGTATGCTATTCTATCCCGGCAAGGGATGCAAGCCTTGTATGTTATTGAACAATTTGGCCCAAGGTCCAATCAGAGACAACTCCATTTCCGACAATCGGGGGACACAATAGCATGCGGCTCTTGGATGGGCACTCCGCAGCAAACAGCATTTACTTCTCCATTTCAAGCATTTTTCCACCAAAGAACCGCTCTGCGTGCATGATAACGATATAATGGCCAAGCCGCGGCTCTCTGCAGAGAAATTTTCTATGGAAATGCGAGATTCGACACCGAACCAGTAAAACTAGATGAAAGGCCGTGCAGTATGGCTACAAAGAAGAAGATAATCAGCCTCTAATTCCAGATCCTCCGAAATCCACACTTTGGTAACGAGAGGTAGCACTAACTTGAAAGAAATGATAAAAAACGACTTACTCTTTCAGATTCGCAGGGTTTTCCTTGCGATTAGTTTCCCTGTTCTACTCATCAGTGTAGCATGACGATGACCGCAGCAACAGCGAGAAAGAAAGAAGTGGGGGGGGGGGAGCAAATCTTGTCGGCATATACCGAGACTTTATCAAAGAGTACACAATGAATTTACCAGTGTCTCAATGATAAAGAATAGGAAACTGCGTGTGACATAAACAGAGGAAAAGGGAGGAAGAAAGTGTTTAAAATGGGAGGGGCAGTTGCACGCTGGCGCTTGGAAATATGCCGTGAAATTCAACAGTAACTCATGAAAGAAAGATGCGCTATGCTAAACTATTATCTGCGGAGTGCCATGCAAAAACGCTGTTTTTTTGCAGTTTCAAACAGTTATTGCGAGGAATGGCATAAAATAATTCAGAATTTCAGTGAATAAAATGAAATAATCGTTCAATCAATTTAAAATTAAATATTCATGTCAAATACAATTAATAAATATCATTTGAATTAATTAATTGAAAAGTTCGAACAGTGTTCTCCAAAATGAAATAATAACGATGATTTTGGTTTAACAGCTGGGGTCGAATCGCAAACTGTTCTTTAAGAGAGGGTTAGTAGACTGAAACCACGATTCACACTAACAACAAGTAAAAAATACAGAAAAAGAGAAAAGGTGCCTAGCAAATGTTGAATAATCAGCCCAGCACCAAATAATAGAAAAAGTAGACTAGAATGATACAGCACAATAATATAGTAGGCCCAGAATATTGAAGAAAGTTCGACAAGGTACTGCTCTAGCACAGCAGGACCAGAATATGTCGATGAAAGTGCAGCAGAATACGTTAGACGGGCCGCAAAACTGAATAAAGACGTCGAATCGGGCAAAGTTGAAAGAAAACAGCTGATTCGGGCGCGAGCGGCATCGATTAAAGGGCGAGCAGCAGCTATTGTAATGGCGTTGGGTCCCGATAGGAATGGACGAGTTTACACGCCCCGCCCCTCCCACGCCCATGAAAACTCGGCCCGAGGTTTGGAAATATAGTCGCGAGTATTTATTTCTTTAGCGTTAAGGCATGGAGGATGATGACGTTCAATTCGTTAAATTTGTTAGAAAGGCACCATCCAACTCTTCTGCTTCTAGGAGCAATGTCTTGAGTAAGCTTTCATTTTCTCTCTTTTTTTTTAAATATGTTCTCCCCAAAGAAAGCGTGGTGACCAAGCGAGTACATCGTCACCAGTGTCTGAAGGCAGCATTAGTCAACAAGGAACTCCACATGGGATAAGATTAGGTTCTCTTCTTCATTAGCTTGGAAACTGAACTAAGGAAGGAGTTGATTCATAATTACAGCGTGGTTCAACTGCAAAGTCGCACCGGTCGTTGGTGATTCATTTGGTGCGACTCCGCTCACATTGGCTCAAGTGCTCTAGCATGTCCTCTATTTCGGAGCTGCATCTACTTTGTTCCTTCGCGTGCGTCTGCGGTGCGGGAGTAGAGACAGCGAGAGAGTGCGGAGCAGAAGGGGACGCAGCATACGCGTGCGCACGCATGCGATAGACGGAAATAAATTTTACTCCAAAGCAAAGGTTATTTTTAGCGTATGCCACGTGCACCTGGTTTGTGCCAACGTGTGCAGAGTCGCGCTAAGTTAACTACAGCCAACACTGCCACCCGCATCTCGCTGCGTTAAACTTTGCCCCAAAAGAGAGGGCAAGCGAAGAGTTCAAAGAAGCAGCGCTACCTCTGCGTCTATGACGTTTTCAGTAAGACGTTGCGTGCGCCAATCACGTGCGTGACACAGCATCTGTCTTACCGTAATCCAAAAGCAGAATCAATCACCTGAAACACCCTACCTACCAAATATAAATATATCAGAGTATCTACATCGAACGTGAATATCACAACCATTTCAGCGAAAATAAAACAAAAAGGTGCTATTTAAGCAGGAGGGGGGGGGGGCAATATGGCGCGATGCAATTGGCCACGCCCATTTTACCGTGTCGCACTGATTTTGGGCCCTATCCGGGGTTTCCTTCCACTGCCAAAATCAGGAGATTCGTTGCGACACGGAAAAAATGGGCGTCGCCAAGTGCTAATCAGCAGTGCCCCCCCACTGTGATAGCACCGAAACAAGTAATCTACTGGCTGAAAATACCCTTCTTTAATTGCTATGATCGAGGGCTGTGCGGAAATCTTTTTCAAAATTTTCGGAAACGGAAACGAAAGAAAAATGATCAAAAAACGCCGGAAACGGAAATTCGGAAACATAAACGGAAGAGACCGAAGAATTGTGAGTTGTCTCATTCTCACGCTTCACTGCTGCTCATGGCCCGCGGCTCTCACTCAGCAACCAATGATTTCAGTGAATAAACTATTACTCCTTTGAAATAGAGACACTACGAGGCATTCAACGATTTCGAAGTCTCGCTTCTGGAAATCCGAAAAGGCAGTCTCGAAAAGTAGTCACTATATGTAGCAGCCCTTCGAAATAGTGTACAGAAGGGGTGTGCGATAATAGCCGATTGCAGTTTGCTAGACTTCTTGGGTTTGCCGTTCCCGTTTGCTAAAATTTTATTTATCAATGCCCCACATCTCTGGGGTACAGATTGTCCCCCAGAAAGCAGTCCCAGCGGCATTAGGTGTCTTTCAAGGCTGATCAGATGTAAATTTTTGGATAATCAGTGATCAGCGACTACTCAGACGACTCTCGTCCCCGCTCCGCCTGACACAGCGTCAAGCGGGGCTGAGAAATTTTGCAACGGGGGGTCGCAAAAACATTGGTACAAAAATGAAGGTTAGGGTGGATTCGCAAAAATTTCGGTTCAAAAATTAAAATTTGTTCACGATGTCCCGAAAATTCTCCATATTTTTGCTTTTCAAAGGGAAGGATTGTAGCATTACTCAGGTTTTAAATGCCTGTGTCCGACTACTGGACGAACGTTCGGCGTCTCACAGTTTTAGCGATCAAATATGAACTGCCCAGAAGTCGCGCCTAGGGGGAGGTCGCGAAAGTCCGGGATTTTGGAAGAAATTGATAATGGTGGGGGCCGCTTTGATTTCGAAAAATTACGCAACGCCCCGCTTGACCCTGAATCGAACCCCGGTTCGCGGCACTATCAACTTTCCTGACCTTTTTTGTATGGTATTATATAGATCAAAGCTATGCCAATGTACTTCCACGAAAAAACATTTCACATTATATCATAAGAGTATTCAACCAACATTCATCACCGTCTATAAGTAGTTGTTAAACGATACGATCGAAGTCTCTGGATTTTCTAAAATATCTACCAACAATATCCGAGTTTCTTATCAGTTTGGGTGCTATCTAAGCGGTTGGGGGGCACTGTTGTGTCGCACCTGGCCACGCCCATTCTTCCGTGCCGCAATCCTGATTCTGGAAGGGGCGGGGGAAACCCCGGGTGATGGTCAAATTTAGTGCGGCACGGTAAATTGGACGAGGCCAAGTGCATCCAGCGATAGTGGACCCCCACCGCTAAGATAGCGCCCAGTCTGGTTGGAGACATTTCACTTCTGAACCGAAAAAATGGGAACGTGCCGGCGAATCTGCTTCCTATTTTTCTGGAATTATTCGTTTATTCGGCCAAATATTCGAATATTGGGCCGTTCGAATAAACGAATTATTCGAAAATTGACTTTTCCGAATATTCGAATAAACGAATTATTCGGAACATTGACTTATCCGAATATTCGAATAAATGAACAATTCGAAAAATTGACTTTTTCGAATATTCGAATTATTAGAATATTCGATCATTCGTTTATTCGGCCGAATATTCGTTTTCCGAATATTCGTTGATATACTCTAGTGTTGGATTTCGGTGTTTGTCGTTTGATATCAAACATCTCCATGAACAGATCTAAGTCCTTGGTTCTATTGTCGACAATTCGGAGTTGATTAGCGTGGCGAGTCCATATATTTTGCCCAACACGTGCCCTGTAGAGCGCGCGTCCGATTCGTTGCAGGATTTCTCCATTCGACCAGCTCGATCGATTTCTATGATAGCTGCAAACATGAACTGAATCTCCTTGAGCAAAAACGCGATTTTCACCTACATTGCGGCTGTTGAACTTTGTTTCCGTGTGTTTGTTGGGGCAGGGTCTAGCGGGGCGTTGCGTAATTTTTCCATGTTGGAGCGACCCCCCCCAACCATCGAAAAACTTCTTCCAAAACCCAAAACTTTTGCGATCCCCCGCGGCGCGATTTCTGGGCACCCTATATTTGATTACGAAAACGGTCAGACACTGGTAATTCATTCAGTAGTTGGGTTTGAGCGCCTAAAACCTGATCAATGCTACGATCATTCCCTTCGGTCACCAAAAATATCGAGAATTTTCGGGATATCCTCGCCAAATTTTCATCTTTAAACCGAAATTTTTGCGATCCCCCCTCGTGACATTTATTTTCGGGCCAAAACTTTTGCGACCCTACCCCACCCCACGTTGCGAAATTTCGCAACCCCGCTTGACCGTGTGTTGGGGATAGGCGCAACTAGCAACACATGGTTTTATAGAAGTCCACGCGATTTGTTAGGTAAGCCCTAGTAAGGGCTTCTCAGATTCCCCGGGCTGATCGCGGGCACCGCTGTAGGGCCTCAGCGAAGCTACGTGTTCCTCTCTTCGGTGATTTCCTGACTAAATTTGCCGCTTTTGGGCACAAATTTCTTGCTCATTGAGATACTTCCTAACCGCGCTTGACCCTGATTGCGAGTTAAGGATACGTGGATCGCTTATTTCGAACTGATATCGGTTGGACTGCACGTCTGTGTGTTGTTCAGGCCGCTATTGATCCTCAATTCACTCTTCGTTTCTGGATGAACGTGACTAGGAAATATGATGCGGGTTCCACCCGGTCCATGGTTATAGAACGCGCGCTAAGGTGTGACGAAATTTGTCTCCCTGTGGGTGGTCCGTGGTTCCGCCCGGTCGGTGTGTATGTAAGGCCCCCGTCAGAGTCGGTGGACCTACTGAGTCCCACCGGGTCGATACGCACCGAATTTGTTCGAGACGGGTGCAAAAAAATCAACCCACTTAGTCCGACTGCGACCGTCTTCTTGCGACCGCAATCCCCCCGGTCGATACTGATGGTTCTCATGCGTACAAGGGTGGGGCCAATGCACCGACTGAGTCCTAACCAGGGTTGAGCAGGCCGTTGCGACCGGTGACCAAAATTTTTCTGCCCCCATGGTGACCAAAATTTTTACGAACCCCCCCTGGGATGAAAAAATTTTCGTGACCAAGGTCTTTACGAGCCCCCCCCCCCGGGAAAGAGCAATGGCTGCGATGCAATACACGGCGCTATACATCAAACGTTGGTCTAAGAATGTTATATTTCGAGAACTTACCGAGTGGCTTGGAGATAAACCCCAACTTTTCCGAAAATTTTACGACCCCCCAAAAATTTTCCATTTTTTCGAAAAAATTTCCAAATTTTCACGACCCCCCGTTGCGACCGGTCGCAAGCCTGCCCAACCCTGGTCCTAGCCGAAATCATCCTCACCCCACCCGGTCGATATAGGAGTTTCTCACGTTATTAGGGTGCACTTTTTTTCGACCGACTGCGACCTGCCGAGTTCCGCCGTCTCCCGACTCTTGTCGTCTGCGCTCTGCTCCACCTACTACTGCCACTGACTATCGATTGCGTGTTCCGCAGAGGAACTGGGTGGCGCTGGGGGCATCAGAGGCGCGGGAAGCCGGCAACCTCACACGGCGTTCACCATAAATCTTTAGCAGACAGGGTTGTAGGTCTGGTCGGACATGAAAATAGATGCAATGAATAATGTCCAGCACATTGACAATCCGGGAATTTATGTGGGACTGACTGGTCAATCCGATGAGCGTAGGCCTTGAGGAAGGTACTGTGCTTCTCTGGGCCAAATTCCGGTCCGCCATTGCGTCTCGACACGCTTTACGGCCGCACGCGCTCGAGTCGGTCGAGTTACCAGCGCCAAAGCCGACTCGATGTTTCTTTTTATACAGTTTTCCGCAACTTTTTTAGTTTTCAGGTTCCAAAACCCACCTAGAGTCAACAGATCGGCGGCTGCGGCGCTGGGAACTCTTCCGACTCGGGAGCGTGCGGCCGTAAAGCGTGTCGAGACGCAATCGCGGACGGGAATTTGTCCCAGGGAAGCACAGTAGAGTGACCGCATCGCAGACCTGCGAGGATAGTTCGATTACGTCTCGATAGATCAGATTCGCTATCGTCGATTCGTGGCGGCACACTGCCATATATGGAATTGGGCTGAGCGGCAGACAAGTATTCTGCCACGAAGCGCGTATGCTCGGCCATCTGGAGTCTTATGCGCGAGAGCTCAGATGTAGCCCAACGTTGTTGATTGACAGCAGACAGGGTAGCAGAGAGCGATGTGCGTTTGTTTCTTGAATGGGGGCCTGACGAAAGAAGAAGGTGGTTTGGATGTGACGGGCTCTCGACGATGTCAATGTGGTATTGCTGAGACTGGAGTAAGCAGTGCTTCTTCACGGAGAATAGGCCGGTTTTCTGATGAAGATGCTGGATAAGTGTCGGTTTGTGACATCCTGTTACAAGTCTGAGGACAGTATTCTGTGCCCTCTGCAATCTGCACCAAGCGGTTTCAGAGAGGTGCCTTGTCCCAATCGGGGCACCGTAGTCCAAGACCGGCTGCACCATGGCTCTACGTCGTACGTAACACTTCCTTCGTGCTGCCCCACTCAGACAATAGGTGCGGACTGACCGCTGGCAATCAAGGTCTCCGCGGGTGGATTGCTGCCCATCGTGGCCTCGTCGGGCGGATCGCTGCCTCTCGTTGTCTCTGTGGGCAGATCGCTGCGTTTTGGCGGGCGGATAGCGGCACCTGGGAAAGTTGATCACGCTTGCGGGCGGATTGCCGGCAAGCTCTAAACCGGCGATTCTCCCGCCATCTGCCAGCGATTCGCCCGCAAGGGATTGGATAACCAGCGATCCGCCCGCCACTGCTCTGATAGCCAGCGATCCGCCCGCTCAAATTTTGCGTGGCGAAACTTGTAAACACCCAAAACTCACACAACTGGGTAAAAAAAAGCAGCTGTTGAGGCCGAACGCTGCAGTTCCCCAATCGTCCTGGCTCAGATGATCCTTGACATTGAGCCGCAACGAACAGGATTTGGGGCCGCCTGTCTGTTTGGCTCATTCTCCTGGATTTATTCGGTCTCCGAGCTACTGCTGTCGCTTACCAGTCCTGTTTGATTTGACTCGTTCTCGTACACGAACCGACTGTAGGGGCCCGGATAGGAACAGCAGCGGCGCGGAGATCGGTTCAAATTGGGGAAACAAGTCGAACTATCAGGTGGCTCCGATTCCAGTTCGGTGCGGCTGGAGTCTGAGACTCGAGTGTGGTCAAGGCTGCCGCCCCCCTCTCCCCCCGCTGTGACGTTCACAGCTTGTACCTAGGGTCTAGTTCACACTTGCCGCGACAGCCACAATGCATTTGAACCATATCGATATTCTGTCGATATCCGTCCCAAGCGCGAGGTCGCGTCGCCCGTCGCGGAAGGTATGCACTAGACCGAACCCTGGTTTCTGGCATGATTCGGTTCAGATTGAGGATTCGCAATTATTCTTCACTGCTTGTATGAGATTTCTATAAATCGTTCTGAGTTCAGATCCTGACTTCTGGGCAACTAATCCGCGTTACGTTGCTCGGGATGAATACGTAGTATTTATGCGTAATTCACCTAGACCAGCTCGAGCGAATATATCTGCGAGCTCCAGTGTAAGTTGCTTGTGGATACAACTTCACCTTGAAGAGAATGTCCATGTCTCAACCAATTTTAGGGAAGTGAGCACTTGGGAAGTCAGCGAAAAAGACAGCGGGCTTTGGATCTCGACACACAGTCGGTCAAACGGGGAAAATCTGGTGAGTGTGTTCCTTTATTGAGGAGAGAGAGTGAGGTGAGTTGAGTTGAGTTCGAATGGCCAACTATACCCTGTCCCAAACGAGATGGCAAGTGAAGAGTCCTAAGAAACACCGCTCCCTCTGCGTCTCTAGCATTTTTGGATTACGGTAAGACATGCTGCGTATTTGCGCACGCGACGTCTAACCGTAATCCAAAAATGTCTGAGACGCAGAGGGAGCGCTGCTTTTTTGAACTCCCATCTCATTTGGGACAGGGTATACAGCAGGGCTGTGCGTTAATAACGTTAACGTGTTAACGCATTAACGGGTTAACGCGGTTTTTTTCAAAAATTAACGATTAACGGTTAACGAAAAAGTCCCGAAATCACGTTAATTTTTATTTCGTTAATGTTCCATCCATCTATGCTTTTTTGCATGTCAGGATTCCTATTCTTGAAGAGTATTCGTTTATTGTTCTGGCTGATAGTATTAATAATCCATGAAGATGATTTCCAAGTTTGGAGTGTACGGACTGCGGTGTTTGGTATGGAACGTGTTTCATGTTTTTTTTTGGGACGTCTGGTTATTTATCGATTTTCGTGGTGGTCAGGTAATGTTTTCAAAATTGTTAACGAAATGCAAAATTAACGTGTTAACGCATTAACGGATTAACGCGGTTTTTTTTTCAAAAATTAACGATTAACGGTTAACGAAAAAAATAAATTTCATTAACGCACACCCCTGGTATACATTACACGCGCGGCAGCCTACCGTGTTTCCCGAAAAAGCCAAACTCTGATAGATGTTCAAGTCCTGCTTTCTCGGCCATTCTTCTTTCATCGAGATTGTGTGAAGCACTTTCCGGCTTTCCGAGTCCGAAAGTTGTAATTGTGTGCAACTACTAATTGTCGATGTATTGAAGAAGGAAGGTGGTGGTCACAATACCCGAAAACGGATGACTTAATCCGTCTTTTGCAGTCTGCGTTTCACGTGGGAGCACACTCGCTCGTTTTTGTGTATTAGAACTACAACGCGAAGCGGGTCATTACGAATAAATCTGATACTACATGTGTGGACGCATGCCAAGAAAGTGGGACAGCTGCTAAAGTGCTAGCATAATTGTTGCAGGTCGGTCGCTGACGTGACATACTTATCGTTGTGGCGCTTGTCGTTCGGGTATTAAAGGCAGTGTTCACGATGAATCTCTTTTTTTTTTGAGTTTGCAATGTGAAACATTACGCTGGCAGATGCTAGAGGGGATAGGGTGGAAAGAATTAGACAAAACGGGCCAGAATTCGATGAAAACGGCCACAAAGTGAAAATTTCGTTAGCGCAGTACGCCTGCTTAGCCAGCCCCGCCCCCCGTTCTGACGAGCTTGTGGCGCCGAGGACGTTCTCGATGGCGAGCTGCCAACTCTGCCATGTCTAATATGTTTGATTCGCGCACATTTTGCCGTTAGAGCGCGTTGCGGAAACTAGCAGGGCGCGTAGGCTCGTCCGCGTCCTGAACCTGTACGTACGTTAGAAATCACTATTTTAGCTTATTCTGAGCGCTTTTCTTCGCCGTTTCTTCACTACTCGTTAACTCACGACCAAACAACCATATTATTGAGTCTGACTGGACTATGATATTCATTGTGAACACGGCCTCCAGGTTAAATATAGGGCGCGGTCATAGGGCGCGTGTGGTGCAGCGACAAGGAGGCGCCGCTGTCGCGCACCGGGTCGAGTGATCAATTCTCGCTCAAATCCAACTTTACCATCTGTTTTTTTTGGGGTTCGGTAAATTAGTACCGGATTTGTCTGGGAGGATAGAAACCTGACTCGAACATCAGCTGGCCCCCGCAAGTCACTATATAGGCCCATTACGCGTTCAAAAGCCTCTGTAATTCTAAATGGAAGTTAGAGATGTGGCTCATTCCCGGAGGCATTAATATACGCCGAGAACTTCTTTTTTTTCATCGCAAGTCCGCGCTGCGACGGTCACATGGTGGTCGCGGTTGTGATCTGCGCCCCACATCGTTGAGCAAAAGATAGTGACACTACGTTGCTCCTTAAGCCTAGTTTTGACTGCAGGTGGTCGCTGCGGCCATGCGAGGGACAACTGTTCCTTTTTCGTCGCGCGTAAAGGAAAGCCGCTCCAATAGTGATCGCTTCGTGGCAAACGTCCTACATCGCTGGGTCGCGGCGACGAAGACCTATGTCTTACTGCATCGCTGCGTTAAGAGCGATTCTCAATGGTCGGTGACCATCGCGGCCAAAATGGCAGCGATGGAGCGATTGCCAGCGAATGACACGTTTCGTCTAGTGAACATTGACCCTTTCACATGACAAGATCAGTGTTTTCGAGTTGAAACGCGTTATTGATGAATACCAGCCATCATTTTTACTGATTAATTTAATTTTAATTTCTGCTATCGTCCGTGGGCCTATGCAGTATGAACAGAATTGCTTCCGCTGCTACATCGCTGCAGCAGCGGGTGTGAAATCGCTGCGATGATAAACAGCAGCGATGCAGTCAAAACTAGGCTTTAGTGACGCTGAATGGCATGCGCCTCGACTATAAAATGGGACGTCAGCGACCGACCTGCGACTGTTTAGCGTATAGCAGTTACTTACCTCGCTTTCTTCGTGCTCACAAGGGAAGTTTATAGAGTGGTAAACGCATCTGCCAAAGCGACTAGTATCGTTAGTATCTCTTGTGGCTCAATAGTAAAACTGCGCAGTATCCAGCCCCGAGCTGCAGGTTCCAAGAAGTTACAAGTTTAAAAAGGTCGTTTTCTGTGCTTTTTGTACCCTCCAAAAGGGGCATTAATCTTTCGAAAATTCGAAAGTGGACCCCATAAATGTGCTCAGCGCCCAAAACTGCCTTTCTGAGCAAAATTTGGGTGCAGGCGCATTTTCCATACTTTGTCCAGACTGACGGCATTTTGAAATTTTAGGATTTTCGGTTGGGCGAATATTTATACCGATTAGAGGGCTCGGGAAGAGCTTTAGAATAATGTTACCGATTTGACTTCAAATTCTCCAAGGGGGGGGGGTTGGGGCGCTGATTACGAGTCTGTAGTCTATTAGTCGATTTTCCAAAGTTTTCGGCTAATTTTGTTCAAAGCTTCTTAACCGGAGAAAACTTTGTGGGAAAAACGTCACTTTCGAGATTTTCGGAGTGCTACGGTAGATATTGCTCAAATTGTTTATCTGGAGGTGATTTGGAGTGCTAAACACGAATCTGGAGTCCGTTTATCGATTTTTAGCAAATTACAGTAGATTATGGTGGGTATAGTCAAAATATCAGATTTTACTCAAAAATTGTATACGGGGGTTATTCGGGGTGGAGAATACGAATTTATCGTCCGTTTGTCGATTTTCAAAATACTAAGGTGGCTTTTGCCCCCAAAATGACATGTTACCTACCGTAACCTACTGTGAACCTCGGAACTTCGACAAAGGGACTCCAGATTCGTGTTCACCACCCTAGATTACCCCTACATACAAGTTTTGCGCTAAATCCGAGAAAATTTTCTGAAACTCGCAAAAAAACGGCTGATGGGGGTGTGGTACCCTTGCTTTTTCGCGAGGCTTAAGGCCTCTTTCAGAATTCGATCGCCGCGCGACGCGATGGCTTGTTTTGAATATGTATCGACGTGCGACGCGATTTCGATCGATGCTCATGATTATCATCCCGTCGCGTCGCGCGGCGATCAAACTCTGAAAGGGGCCTAAAAAATGCTCATAACTTGTTCGAACCTGCAGCTCGGGGCTGGGTACTGCGCATTTTTACTATTGAGCCACAAGAGATACCAACGATAGGAGTCGTTTTCGCAGATGCGTTTACCACTCTAAACACTTCCCTTGTCAGATATGCAGTGCGACAAGTCGTGGCAAGCATAAGTGTGCACAAAGCCGAATCGGCGCGATTTGATCGCAGGTGATGGGAGGTATGAATCCGGTGTTTAATTTTGTAAGTTATCTTTCAGAGTTGGTCGAAGAACAGCTCTCTAAAGAAACAAACGCGCTGTCGGTTACAGACAAGGACGCTTGGGAAGATTCGGTGAGCAAAGGCTTTTGTCTGTGGTTTACATTATTGTTTCAACAATAATATTTAATAGAATTGAGAGGGAATGCATCTGAAAATTTGAAAATGTTTAGTCTACCAGCAGTTAAAAGTGTATCCGGGTGAGGTTTTCCGCCCACGCGGTCAGCGCACATGTCGAGCGGACGTCGAAAAGGCGTTTTTTGAACTGTTTAGTCGAATAGCGGGAACATTAGAGAAACAGTGAATAATATCGCTGTCTGCTGTACGCAGGCGTCGGAAAGGCTAGTCCGAAAAAATGCCTCTGCGAGGGCAGCTTGGCACGCATGCCGGCCGCGAGTGCGGGCGGTCTCATTCGGATAGGATTTACTCATCTTCAGGTCAAATACAAGCGGTGGATGTTCATCACTGGGGAAGTCTTGACTGCATCCCATGTGTCCACCTGTCGTTGCTATTTTCTGGTTCTAGTGTTTATGTCAGCCGTGGTCATGTGTGTTTATGTTAGGATAACGTAGGGGAGGGGGTGAGGTCACCGCCCAGGTGATACGCCGTTTAATCTCTTTTTCGCATCTTTACGGGATCTAGATTTGTTTAGATTTAGGAGCTGTGAGACTGTGAGCCATTCATTTTTGGTAGAATTTTGATGAATCAGATTTTTTTTTCGCTGTGGACGAAATGTGGTTGTGTTTCACTTCACAAAAACAAAAAATTCAATGAAATTTTACGATACTGGTGTTGGGAATGAGCGCCATCCATATCAGTTCAAGATCCAGCGTGGCGTTTTGACCGACCGATCTCAGAGGGACTACGGATCAGCTAACAAATAAACTACTATTAGCCAAACTGGCCATTCCGATCGGGATGTACTTTTCTAGAATCATTTTTCAACGTACAGTTCGAATATTCCGTTCGTAGCTGCCTGGAATCGCTCTGAAAAGAGTTATAGACATCTTTTTACGGATTTTCGTATTTACTGTACCCTTCAAAAAGCGCATTAATTTTGCGAAAATCTGGAAACGGACATCATAATCGTGTTCAGAGCCCAAACGACCCCCTGGCAATGTTTGGTTGAAAGCAAATTTTCCGAACTTTGCCCAGACTGAAAGCGTTCCGGACTTGTACGGATCTCCGGTTCAGCGTTCAATTATTTCATTTACGGGGTATAGAAAGCGTTGAAGAAAAATATTCCACATTCGACCTAAAATTCTCCCTCGGTAGTTATTTTGGGGACTGATCACGAATCTGAGGTTTATTTGACGTTTTTCCAAAGTTTTCGACTAAACTTGTTCGAAGCTTCCCACCGGCAAAAAATTTTGACGGCAAAAACGATTTTTGACAATTTCCGGAATGTGACGACAGATATGGCTCAAATCGTTCTTCTGGGGGTTATTTGGAGTGCTCGACACGAATCTGATGTCAGTTTATTGATTTTTGACAGCTTGCAGTAGATTACAGTGGGTATATAGCAGGGTTGAGCAAGGTTGCGACTCTGCACAACGGGGGGTCGTAAAATTCTTGGAGAAAAAGGATTTTCTCTAAACCACTTGGTAAGCTAGAGTGAGGTTGTAATAGTCGCCCCGGGTTATTCAGTTTGCTGAATGCAAATTTGATGTCTATTTTTTGAGGGGAGGGTGGCAAAAATTTTCAAATTCTCTCAAAATTTCGGTCAACAGGAGGGGGGTCGTGGCTCCGCCGAAAATTGGCGCAACGGCTTGCTCAACCCTGGTATATGGTAGTTTAGTCAAAGTCTCAGATTTGTCTAAAAATTTCTATGTGGGGGTTATTTGGGGTGCTGAGTACGAATTCGATGTCCATTTGTCGATTTTCGATTTATTAAGGTAGGTTTTGCTTCCTAAAAGGCATGTTATCGACCCTAACCTACAGTAAATCCTGAAATTTCGACAAACGAACTCCGAATTCCTATTCAGCACCCCCAGATTACCCGTACATACTTGTTTTTAGCAAAATTCGGAAAAGTTTAAGAGCACCCTACAAAATCCCTTACCTTGATTCGAAGCTTTGAAAACGCTCATAACTTATTTCAGAGTGAGTCTAGGCAGCTGTGATGAGCATACTCGGACTTTGCGTCTGAAAATGGTTCTAGAAAAGTACATCTCATCTGTAGTGGTTAGTATGACTTGTAGTAGTTTCCTTGTAAGTGACTGAAAGCTCTGGAAATGCTGCAATTCTTTAGGGCCCTCGGATGAAAATTTCCATGAAAATTTCTGGGAAATCTTTCCACTCAAAATTTAATATAAGCGAGTTAAATTGGGTACGTAACATAAATACAAGGTCCTCTTCCAGTTTCCATTCTGGAAATTAATTTTAAGTTACCGCACCTGCACATTAGTAGCTTCTATACTTTCACATTTTTAGATTTTTTTTTGAATATTCGACTTTTCGAATACTTCGAAAATCGGCTATTTTCGAATATTTGGTTTTCCGAATCATTCGGGATTGCGCCTTTTTCGAATATAGACTTTTTCAATCGAATGATTTTTCGGATCATTCGATTCGTTCAAAGTATTGTAGCCTCTATCGAAAGGTTAGGGTTTGGATGAAAAGTCATGAAAAAATGCTATGCTTTCCTGGAACCTTTTCGAAAGGCTTAGGTTCCTTCTACCTTTGTCATGAGTGTGCCCTCTAATATGTGCTTGATATTTTTTCATTTTTGTCAAGTTATTAAGGTTCCTGTTTTGTCGACATTCTGAGATTTTTCGCATGTTGTGTTGACTGAAAGATTACTTTCCTCCCTCATCGCCGGATTGACGGGGGGGGGGTCAGAGAGAAATACAATGAAGGGGGTCTGACCAAAACTGGAAGTCGTCATAAGTTGTGCATTATACTGGATTGGCGCAGTCCAAAAAAAAGAGTTTAAATCTCTTCTCGTCATTTCCACTGCAGTTTTTTCTCGGATTTGGAGCAGAAGGTGCATTCATGGCTTGTTGATGTAATATACAGTATGAAAGGCTTCTAGGAGCAGTCCGGTTGGCTGAGTACGCCGCACGCGGCGCTTCGGCGACATGTGGACGCAGCGGCTTTCCGTTTTTTGACAGACTTTAGTGTGCAGAAGAATGCAAACCATATATCTGACTTGTGAGTTTATCAGCTGCTTTTAGGTTGATGCTGGTGGGGCTCCATGCACCCTGCGTCTGCATCTTCCAGGTGCCGAGGGTGGGCGTGTTGAAGTTATAAAGCTCACGCTGAGCACCAAGCTGGAGGTTAGTTTCGGCCCCTGAAGTGTTTGAGCAACATGTTTAATTTTTGACTTTTTTTTTCAGGCTGTTTACAAGTACCTTCTTGGACAGGGACTTCGTCCTAGCCGTCATCATCTTCTACTAGGATTTCCACGTCGTGAATACTCATTCGAACAGTCTCATCAGACACTGGAGGAGCTTTCTTTCTCGAAGTCCGAGAATGTTCACGTGGATAACATTGATGGCGATCATTTTGTTGGCGAGGCTTCTGGATCCGCCTAAACATGCTCCATCCGTCTTCAAACCTGGGTGATGTAGAGAAATCTTGAAATGTACCCACGATTAGGCACGGAAAAGCAACACTGACATGTTTTGGGGTGGCTCCCTGCAATCAAATTGCGATGGTTTTTGAGGATGAAACATTAATATTATTATTAATAATATTAACAATACTAATAACGATGACATCAAATGTCGGTTATTTGTGAGATTCTCAAGAGCTGCTCCTGAAAGAGAGGTGAACTAGTGAACTGCCTGATAAGGTGAACCACGTGGTGCGAAATCGTGCCGTTCAGATGTTTCTGCTAGTCTGGATGTACATGTGGGCCCACCAACGTAGTAGTGTTCTGTTGGATTGAGTCAGCAGGAGAACCTATTTTGTTTACGCAACTTTCTGAGGCCTTTTTCGTTAAGGTTGGGGTACAGAAAACGTGTCTCCCGTCTTCATATTGTGTCTCATCGCTCATGAAAAACAGTGTCAGGAGCATAGGATGACTCCTGTCACGGTCCAATTGAACCGTGACAGGAGTCATCCTATGCTGCTGTTTGGTGCTTATCCATTTCAATCTGATCAACTTTGAAAAACAAACCGCTAGTGGCTGATAACGTGGTCCGAATGGGTACAAATTCACTCAAGGATGAGGTAAAACGTTGCTCATCGCCGACTTGGTATTGATCATCAGCGGATGTTGTTTGAAGTTGAGCTGATGAAAATGAGGGTGATCCTCCGATTGGGTGTATGATAGGTGCCACGTTTGGTGATTTCGCGCCGCGGCTCACCCATTGTTCCTGATGAACTGTTTTTTACGAGCGATGGGCTGATGAGGAGGTGGGAAGTGTGTCACCCTATCTTAACCCTAATGAATCCTACTTTGGGCTAGAGGTTTCTGGTGGGATCAATGTTTTATGGGGCATCATCGCACAAGGAGTTATCCCTGCGCTAGCAGTTTTTTTCTATTTTCGGTGGTTTTAGGGAGGTATGGATGTGGTGGCATGCTTGAACGCGGCGGTGAGGGTCATGGAGCGCGACGCCGCATGCACGCGCTGTGATTTCATTTCATGGCGCGTGCGTGCAACGTCTCGCGTCCGCATTCATGTGTGCCATTCCGGGGTAATGCTGGCTCACTACGCCTTCACGCGTGGGTAGCAGTTTCGCAAAGGATTTCTTCGAGTGAAGAAGCGAGCGTACATGGTCATCTAGCTGAGTAGAAGATCTGACCTGTGATAGGGTTCACCAAGGTGGCATATTCAATTATAAACATGAACCGGCTTCTTCTATTCGTTGAAATTTCGGTTGGGCTTTCTACTATTCGTCGGCATCAAATGTCGTGAAGAACTAACTTGTCAGAGGAGCTCGGATCTTGTTGGTATGGGTCACCTGCTGTTTCTGTGCGGATGAGTTATGTAGTGAGTTTAGGGAGTGATAGACAGTTAACGTGGAACATTTTAGAGATTTCTCTGCATCGCTAATAAAAATTAAGTCGTATAGCATATCACATATGATCTTTATTTGTTTGTGTGTTTATTTAAATTTATCTAAATGTGCCTATTCGTTCCGGTGTAACAAAAGCCTTAATTTCACTTTTCGCTTGCCACCAAATATTTCTCTCATTTAGAATGGGTATGACGGATTGTTGCGGGTGAAAGTTTTTTTCTGCTAGATGATTTTTGCTGGTTTTGCTCAATTAAGATCTTGCTGCAATGTTAGAAAGATCCAGGAATTGGTTACTGGTAAGGAAAGTAGAGGTATTTGTAACTATGGTACCAGGTCATGGTATTTTTTTGTCAAAGATGTTGCTGTAGTGGGGAAGATATGGATTGAAAGCATTTGTGTTCTGTCAGCAGTTTGTGTTTATAGCTAAGTGCTTAAGGTTTCGTGATTCCTAAGCATTTTCGTGATGAAGCTGTTCTTGTAGTGGTGTTGGTAATGTTTGCTTGCGGATCACTATCCGTTTCATACGTTTAAAATTGGGTGCGATTATTTATGTCTCTGGTGACAAGGAAGTGGCCAGACTAGTTGGTCAACTCGATTTAGATTTCAGCAGCCTGAGTAATAGGGGAAACAATGAATGGAAATTGTATGAGCTCTGTAGTTAGGTATTCAGTGTTTATGGCGGAGTGCACAAATTCAAGGTCCGCTCTTGGTCCTCTACTGGCCCTGTTTTACGGTCATTGGTGCGTTCTCTGCCGACCCGGGTATGCATCGGAGACCCCGTAAGCAATCGATTCGTCGCTACCGCCACTTAAAACTCGCTAGAGGGACGGAGGAGTGACGCGAAAGTATCGGTCGCTTAGGCCGGGATCATACTCCCAGCGACGAGCGACACGACGCAATGCTTGCCATCAATCTCTCCGAAAATCGATATGCCTGATATGCACTATCGCCGTCGCTGGTCGCGGGAAGTGTGATCCTGGCCTTGCGGACTCTGCCGGGAAAGCGTCGTATGGCGTAGTAGAGACCAGTAGAGGATCAGTGGCGGACCATGAGTTTGTGCACATCGTTTGGGTAGTTCCGACGAATAGGTCTGGTCAGTGTCTTCATGATGAGAACCACACATCATAGGTGTATTCTGGTGTCGCTGGGCAGCAGGTGTCTGATGCTGTGCGATGGAAGAGGTGTCGTCAGCTGATGGGATCAGGTCACTCTGCGAGCGGCTCAGAGTGGAACGGCTGCTGATCAACAGCGAGGTACCGGTTTTTGGTTTTTATGCTTCGGAGTGGGGATGTGTTCCTGAGATGCAGACCCAATAGGCTGACATTCTTTCGTCTAGTCACATGTGGCGTTCGCCTAGTTTCTAGCCTTTCAGATGAAGGTTGAGTCACTTTGGGAAGCAAATGTGACGGCGACACAAACCATTCAACTGTTGCCAAGCCAGATAGGATCGAAAAATCTGCGGCAGTGGTTGATGAACTAGTGTCCACTTGAACCGATTATTGCTCTTCGCCCCCTCCCCCTTCTATTCTTGTGGGATTCAAAAAGATGGGTCGGGTCCAGCTGCGCACTGGGCTGGGATTCATGAACGCCCGAACGGGGGTTCCAGCAGTGCTTGGTTGACAATTTTCGCGAACCAGCGATTCATCATCGCTAGGTTTGGTCAGTACTGGGCTACGCCTGGGTCCCATGTAACCGCACCTCCGAGGAGGTGGTTGGGTTCGGTTCGGTCCCATCTGGGGCAGCTAACCAAACCAAACCCTGCCGGGACCGGAGCGTTCATGAATCCCAGCCATGGTTGGACTCCGAAGCCCCAACTGGTAACCTGACATGGTGCTCTCCCCCGGATTAGAAATATGGATGGTTTCTAGTCAACTTTCGCACGCTCTTTTCGAATCTGAACTTGTATTTTGCTACGGACATCCGCGAAAGAAGTTATAGCCTGTTAAAGTTCGTATTTCTTGCAGCTGAGCTGAACGGGACGTTTTTAGTTCTCGTATGAATTCGACTAAAATGTTCAATGAAGGGTTATTTGACGTACTGAGCGTGGATTCCAAGTAGGTTTTTTAATTTTCAAAAGAAAAAGGTGGGGATACATTAGTTACCAGGGTTGAGCAGGACGTTGCGAGCGGTGACCAAAATTTTACGACCCTCCCCCCCTGGGCCATGATGCAATACACGGCGCTATACATCAAACGTTGGTTTAAGAATGTCATATTTCCGAGATCTTTCCGAGTGATTTGTAGATAAACCCCAAATTTTCCAAAAATTTTACGAACGCCCCCCCCCAAAAAAAACACTTTAATTTTTTTTCGAAGAAGTTCTGAAATTTTCACGTACCTTCATTGCGACCGGCCGCAAGCCTGTCCAACCCTATGAGTTACAGATTTCCTAGAAGGCTAGAAGCCTAATTGTTTGTTAAGCGCCTTTTTTCTATCAAAAATGCGCACTAGTCTTCAGAAAATCTGGAAACGGACCTCATAATTGTGTTCAGCGCTCAAAACTACCCCTTGAGCAAAGTTTGGGTGAAGGCACATTTTCCAAACCTTGCGCAGACTGATAGCGTTTTGGAGTTGTGTACGGATTTTCGGTTTGGCGTTTATTTACCCAAATGAGAGGGCTCTGGAGGCGGTTCGAAAAAAAAAATGTCCCAGATTTAATTTAGTATCTTTATAGATGGGTTATTTAGGGCGCTGATCAGGAATCTGGGGTTTATTTGTCGATTTTTCGAATTTTTCGACTTGATTTGTTTAAAACTTCCCATCGGGGTGAAAATTTGGCGGCAATTCGCGACTTTTGACGATTTTCGGAATGAGTGGATAGGTAAGGCCCAAAACTTTCTCTATTGGTTTTTTTGGAGTGCTGAGCACGAATGTGCAATGCAGCCCGTTCATCGATTTTTGATAGATTACGGTAGGTTATGGTGGGTATACGGTAGCTTGGCGAAAGTCTCAGATTTGGCTCAAAATTTCTCTGTGGGTTTTATTTTGGACGCTGAAGACGAATTTGAGGTCCATTTTTCGATTTCTGATATATTAAGGTAGGTAACGCTAGATGGAAGGCATTATGCCTTCCGCAACCTACAGGAACCCTAAGTCTAGCGACAAACAAACCGCAGATTCGCGTTCAGCGCCCTGAATCCTGTTGAAAGTTATGAGCCGAATCCGAAAATTTTTTCCAACACCCTAAAAATTGGCTGATGGGTACCCTTAACGTTTCGCGAAGCTACAAAAACGCATAGATTTTCGTTCAGAGGTGTCCAAATTGCGATGTCAGATCCGGAGATAGCGAGCCAGAATTGGCCAGAAAACATTCACCATCTTGTAAATGGTGGGGATGGCCCTGCGAGGTTCCCTAGTAAGTTTCCCTGTCCTGATCGAGTCAGCCAACACAGAGCTCGAAGAAGCAGAGCCATTCCTCTCTGCGTATCTGGTGTGCGCAACTTATGCAGTCACGGACGCAACGTAAATGGCTGCCTTACCGTAATAAAAAAGTAGGATTCTTTAATTCCACACCTACCCATAGACTCTTCTTCTTTCTGGGTGTATTTCACGAGTGCCTTGAATTAGCTCCGCTAAAAATGCTTGTGATACTCGCTTACGATCCTAATATGCTTTCTACATGGCAGTCAGTGTTTCGGGTTGTGAATCGCTGACATGGGGATTCTGTGTGACCAGAGGAGAACGTTTACAGGCTAAAACAAAATCGTTACCGTCACCTTGCCGGAGGCCTTACAAAAACATAGTCATTGATCGGTAGAGCGTGGCCGTATTTACCTAGATTGGTGTGCGAAAGGCCTGAAAAGACTACAATTTGCAATCAGATCAGATGATCAAATAACGACCGTGCACTTTGCGGAGCAGGTCGTTTGTATAGAACCGTGTCTCCTGAGCTGGCATTCATAACCTGAAATACACCAGCGTAGAAAGGCTGTTTCCATCAGAAGCATTTCTTTCACAGATAACGAAAAACGCTTAAGGAATGTGAAAAAAAAACGGATTGGGTAAGAGTGAAATCGAAGATTCATATTTTGTGGATTACGGTGAGGCAGGAACTTTGTTGTGTACATGATTGCGTATGTGGCGCACACCGGAAAGGAATGTGTAAAATGGCTCCGCGTTTTGGGATCTTCCTAGGCTGACTTGATCGGGAAAGAGTATATGTCCCCATAAGCAATGGATAGTGCTGCTTTTCGGTACAAACGGGGCGAGAGGTGCATTCCTGATCATTCTCTGCTTATGAATATGAGAGAATTAGTCGGGTTTCCACCCTGTTATAATGTAAATCAGGGCCAAGGACGAAAAAATCTGTTGAAAACAAAAACTAGAATTTGTGCCGATTGAATTGACTCACATGACTGATTTTGATATGGGCTTTCCTCGAAGACCGTTTGACCCTGCTTGGGACTGCTTTAAATTTCCCATGGAGATTTGGAAAACCATGGTCCCGTTGCTGTAGGGGTGTGACAGTACATAAGTGACATGCTCTTGAAATTCCTTAAATAGCTGCGGGATTCCGAAAAAAGGCATTTCCTTTGCTTCACAGAAAAAATAAGGGTACTCAACAGAGAATTTTTGGAGTGTTCAGAGAAAATTTTCGGATTTGGCTCAAAATTTTCAGCTGGGGGTTATTTAGGGCGCTGAACCTGAATCAGGGGTGTATTCCTTACCAGACTCAGGGTTACTTTAGGTAGCGATAGGCATGAAGTCTTCTAACCGGTGTTACTCACCCTAAAACTCCAAAAATAGGGGAATGGACCTCATTTTCCTGTTCAGCGTCCCAAATAACACCCACTGAGAAATTTGAACCAAATCTGAGACATTGACCAAGCTAACGTATACCTATCGTTACATATCGCAATCCAAGGAAAATCGATGAACCGAGCACAGATTTGTGTTAGTCAGCCAAAATGACCCCTATGTAGAAGTGTTAAGGCGATTTGATCGTATCAATCTCGAAATCGTTAAAAGTCACTTTTTGCCAGCAAAATTTCCCGCAATTTGAAGCTTGGGACCTAATCAGACGGAATTTTTCGAATATTGTTAAATGGGCCTCAGATTCGTAATCAGCACCCAAAATAACCCATTCGAAAACGTTTTCAGCTCAATCCGAGACAATTTTTTGAGCATACTGAAAATTGCTCTTCGTGTACCCCTTTTCTCTTCGCGAAACTATGAAAATACTCATTTTTGGAAATCTGTAAATCTCTGAGGCATTTAGGGGATTTTGAAAACGGATTACCAAGGCTGTGACCCATACTGACAACTATCAACATATGGTTTTATAAAAGCCCACGGTAAATGTTAGGTAAGCCCTAGTCATCTCCCTTCTTTGGCTTAGATTTTTTGCGGTTTTCAACTCGGAAGACTTCAGGAACAGAAATTGGATTCTAAAGCCTTGCTTGCTTGGATGAGTCCGGGCGGAGCAAGCAGCGTAGCGGACGGTCATGTCAAATTATAACAGTGATAAGGAGATTATGGCATAATAAGCCCGATAAGCCCTACTTTGACCGGCTCAAAATCAGGGAGCTAAGCTATACGTCTTTCCAGTCGACTTATCCCAGTGTTAGTTGAGTTTCCCTTTTGTCAGTGCGCAGTGTTGGCGCAAACTTGGTGCACTTTGGGTACGCTACTTGCACCGATCTTGCGACGAAGTGTGCACCGACAAATGGGAACAACAGCCAACTGTGGGATCCGTATCTGCTGGTAAACGACTCACCTTTACGACTGGACGGAGTTGGTTGAGGTCAATCCCGAAATGAGCTGGACCATGGTGTTATGCTCTGTTTATCATTTTGGTCAGAGTGCTTGCGAGTGAAAGCCCGCCGAATCGCGTATTGTGTTGGAGAAAACTCTCGTTCCGATACACCGCATAGAAATATGTTCCTGTGCAAAGACCTGCGCGGTAGAGCGTTTATCACATATCCGTTATATATGACCGTTATGCAAACATCTGGGCTGGAGCGAAGCAATTGGATGGTGTTCCGCTCGGAGCATTGCTGGAAGAATGTGGAGTGTCAGAAAATCAAGCCTGCTATATGACTTCTGCCCCAACATCGATCTTTACGAATGAATTTTGGCTGAGCTTACCTGCACATGAATCGGGCTATGCACCATTTATTTATTATTATCTCGGCCATTCTGTGCTCGACTGGAAGCTACCTATCTCAGATACTGGGGAGGTCTGATTTGGCCGCGAAAGGCTTTCTAATCGGTTACCTAGTTTAACTGAAAGGAACTTTCGCAGCAGCACGTGCTGCTCCGAGGACCACGTGGCCTGTTCGATAGGGCTACGTGGCGCAGAGAACTTTTGCCGCACACCCTTTTCCCACGCGGCAGCACGTCGTCCTATAATGGAAGCACGTGGTGTTGGGGGTGGCGTCCCACCCCTTTGGTGGGAGCGGGTCACCCCCACCAAGGATACGGTCGAAGTCGCGGCCTGCAGCAGGGGGTCACCCACACAGCAGTCCGCGACAAGACCGTCACCCTCGCCACGGTCAACAGCGAGGGAGCTTCCCTCGCCGAGGACGGTGGGGGAGACCTCCTCAGCGGTCAAAAATCATCCAGAAAGTGACTCGTAGGTACCTTCCAGGAGCGGCCCAGGAAGGCCGACTGCGCTCTCTGTAGGATGGGGCCACTTTTATACGTGTTTTGCGGCTGATAGGCGCCTGATCAATTGTGGAGCAATTGATCAACGAGATCAATCGTAGGCATCGTGGCTCGTTCGTCGTCCAAACTGCATCGTAGTCGAATCGAAAGCGTGTTCAGGCCGAGTAGAACGCCCATGTGTTGCGGCACGTGCTTCTCACTTCGACGACGATCGGGCCACGTGACACTCGCAAAGTACGCGCCCGCATCGTCGTCTATAGCGCTTTGTAGTCGAATCGAAAGCCTGTCGTGGCCGAATCGGACCCCCCCCCCCAGTTGTCTGAGATATTGCGTATGCCGGTAAGGAGAGCCCTCGTTTTGTTAAATCGGATAGAAACCAGTCGGGCTTACGCCACAGTTTCAAATTCGAAAAGGCTCGAGCAAGTTCTTATGTACTAGAAAAAGCGCTTGGCAGGTACTGTGCTCGAAGCATTTACGGAAGAACTTGGAGAGTCAGAAAGTGACCTGATCCACGAATTCTGCCCAACATTCATCTTTGCCACTGGAATTCTCTCTAACCTATCTAGACAAGAGCTGCGCAATGAAAGCATATATATATATATATATATATATATATATATATATATATATATATATATATATATATATATATATATATATATATATATATATATATATATATATATATATATATATATATATATATATATATATATATATATATATATATATATATATATATATATATATATATATATATATATATATATATATATATATATATATATATATATATATATATATATATATATATCTTTACAATACTTGGTTTGGCCACCTTTATGACCCATTATGATGAGGAAAACTCTCGCTCCGTTGGATTAGATAGAAGCCACTCACTGCATAGCTAACTGAACGATAGAGCGGTTTTCACAAGCCGTACAAATTCCATACACATAGCAGTACTGCAGTCCAAGCCTTTTTGGAAGAATGTGGAAGAGGCCCATTTCACGACTTCACCTCGAACGACCTTCACGGATGGAGTTTGCCGGAGTCACTCGAGATGAGCTGGCCGATACTCTAATCAATCAGATACGCTAATCATCGTCTCAGTCACTTCATGTTCAACTGAAAGCTGTTCGCATCGCGTATTGAAATGGGGAAAAGCTGTTCTGATGGATTGGATGGAATGCAGTCTTGGCACAAAGAACAGCGATAGTGCGGCTTATCACAAGCCGCACAAATCCGGTAGCGAGACGTTGAAGCGAGGGGTTTTTCCCGATGTCCCCGTCTATCGTGGCAGACAATCGTGGTGAGATCGTGCTGTCTCAATGTATACGGCTTACTGGCGGCGATTTTGAGCTGATTCCTCTTCGATCATTCGCAATGATATGCGGCGACGTCTAAAAACCTTGAATGTGGAGAAAGTGCTGACCGTCGCGACTGAAATTGGCGGTAGCCACATATCATTTTCAGGCACTCGTGGGCGTCGACTCCGAGCCACATGCCGGTCGACCGCAAGTGTTGTCGGGCGTCACAACCGTGCGGCCAGCGCTCAACGCGCTATTCGCTGGCGGTCGACCTGATAAGATGTCGACCTCTGGCTATGTGGTTATGACGCCCAACGACACTTGCGGTCGACGAGCATTTCGCTCGCGATTGACCCGTATTAAAGGCACAGTACACCCTCAGATATGAATTTTGAGATTTCCATGTAATCGTGTAGAAGACCCCTCCTGTATAACACGAGCCAAATGCCAGATCTCAATTCCTCCAAATACGCGAGATATAAGCGACCACCACAGGCCCGACCCCCTTCGCTCACCACCACAGGCCCGACCCCTTAACAGATTTTCGAACTCGATAGCGGCTCGATGGATGAATGAATTCCAACGAGCCTCTGTTCTTCACTCCCTTTCCGGTCTATATCCTCACCCTGTTTTGCTCGAGTGCAGCGACTGCTAATCAAGAGAAATACAGGCCTGAGACAACTCGTCCACCAATTTTTCACCCTCAAAATCTAGGCATCTTTGAAGAGCCATGACTCTGTTCAAAGGGGGTCTGGGACGATTTCAAAGATACCGCTGTGATCAGCGTGTGACTCTCTCCTAGATAAGCATGAAATCTGATAATTAATTTTGTGGGTGTCCTGTGCCTTTAAAGGTCCTCACAAAAGGGTTGATTCCACCGCCACGTTCCACGGTGGGGTGCACCCCATTGTGGGCCGTGGGGAGATAAACCCCTAGTTGTGAATCCCTACCCCAAGCCGTGGGGAGATCTCCTTCCCTCGGCAAACCAAATTATCCTCCATAATCTGGTGGATCCTATGGTAAGTGACGCGAGGCCACCTTCCAGGTCCGGTTCTGAAGAGCCGACTGAGACACACGGTGTGATCAGGAGTCTCTTATACCAACATCATTGTTATACCTTCGTCTAAACATGTTGACGTCCTTCAAGAAAATAAAAACATTTTGACCGGCGGTCGACACCCACGTCTTCGAGACCCTTGGCGGTCGACATTCGCATTTTCGAAATCCTCGGCGGTAGGCATACGTGTATTTGAGATTCTCGGCTGTCGTCATCCACATCTTCGAGATTCTCGGCGGTCGACATCCACGTCTTCGAAATCCTCGGCGGTCGACATCCACATCAGATTTAGTGGGCGAAAAATTGTTTTGAGCGGCGGTTCACTAAACAGTCATGAAAAATATCCTGCGCTCCATCTAATTAAGTGTTTTTCCTCCGCGGTTCACAAAACGCAGTGAGTTTGCATTGTGGTCGACGCCCACGAGTGCCTGAGTTAATATGCTATAGTGATGATCTCGATCACACCCTTTCTACTGAAAGTGGCCGAAGTACACAGAAGACCAGATAGAAGTCAGTACTTCTACATAGAACTGTACGGTATAGCGGTCACCACATGCTATACAAATCGGGCATGTGCGACAGTTTCACGGACGAAAATTCCAGATAAAACTTTTGTGCGCCAGGAATAGAACAATTGCTTCAAAATTATTTGTTACCTTAAATAAAACAACGGTAGAGTCTACGGTTGAAGGGTTCCTTGGTTTGCCTTACATACCACAATTGAAGTGAGAAAATGAGTGAAATTCAAAACCTCTTCCATGTTTGGTTGGCGCGGGCTCACCAAAGAAAAACAGATAGCGCGCTGAGTTCAAGTTTTGGCCTAAGATATCAAAGCAGTGGTAGATCATCATGGAACAAACATCGCATCTATACTAAGATCCGACGTCCTAGGATTTTGTCCTGGGTGTACTGCAGTTCTCCCGCCAAAGCGGCGAGGCCGTCGCGCGTGTTGGATAAACACGGTAGGGCATGTCCTCAGGGCATGACGACTGGATCGCGATAGCGTGCATCTGAAGATTTTGGCAATTACTACGAGTCACCATTATCTATTTGCGTATAAAGTCGGTCCGACCGAGAATTCCTGTCCACGCGGTAAGCGTGCGTGTCGCGCGGCCACGTTTATACAAAATTTTCGGGCTCGTCTCTTCATGGCTGCAAGTAGATGACTGGGATATTCACTGTTCACTGTTCGTCTCATATTACAGCTTATCCTTTAACAGGTGCGGTAAAATCACTTGGCGATTGCCGCTCGATACGCACGTCGACCGCGTGAGTGGGCAGCCTCATTCGTCAACATAATCGATCAGCCATGAGTAAAGCGAACAGGAAATACGGGAACTACCGAAATTCTGGCTTTTCCTGAAAGAACTCCACGTTCTGCTGTGCTGGAATTAAATAACAAAATAACCACAACAACATAATCCTCTAGTAGGAGAAAACACAATGCACGATAAAGTACTCCAATTGTATTTTACCCGTTAGAGAATCTCGTCCAAATCTCGTCGTGGCGCGACGAGCTTGGCCCTTATCGGGAGAACTGCCGGTCTCCCATTTGTTCTCACCCATACTTTACCTTATTGTGCTTCGCTATTCGATTGCTGACTTCACTAAACCAATTCCCTACTAATATTGACTTACTGTCGCACGTAAACAAAACGATCTTCAGCTTTCCAATATTTGTAAATCGGTGGAATGTTGGTGATTTCGGCAATAATTTTGATTTATGAGTCTGAGGAGAGCGGAATTGCTTGAAGGAACACGAGATCAAGTACCTATCATATTATTTCTAAAAACGTCTGTTACCATGTCTTCTTTCCCGTAGGCATTCTTTCGTTACCTGAAATACCTAATAAATGTGTGTGCAAATGGGTGCATTTAGTGAAATTTAATTTAATCTCTAGCTCAAGAATTGTGTGTGGTTTTCACAATACTCGAGGAACATTTTGTCAGTCAAACTGAAGTAGTTGGGTCTTATGAATAGTAAACAATGTTGTGGTCGATAGTTAAAATTAAACGAAGTGCAAGATTCGTTTTGCCTTTAAGAGGTCAGAAGGTTGCTATTGCATCCACATGCACGTCTAATTACATACCTTGTGGGGGTATTCAACCTCTGCCTGAGCTCTGAAAATTTTGCACCAACGGGGATGAGTTGCTCCGCAACCAAAATTTATCCATTGCGCGTGGCATTGATTGGTGATGGGACTGCTTGGCGATTCGCCATCGAAGTTGTCCTTGAGTTCACATTCCCGTCAGAAAGTGTGCCGGGCGGGCATTGCAGGCGTGACGGGCCAGCGAAATCGCAGCTTCGCGGCCGTTTTTCTCAAAAGCATGGCCCGTTTTCGCCGCTGTCCTCGATAGTGCCTCTGCCAGCGTAGTGTTTCACGTTGAAAACTTGAGGACAAAACCTATCGTGAACGCTGTCCAAGCTAATTTCAAAAAAAAATCATTTATTCGAGTTTTTTGAGAAGGGCAGTTCCCTATTTTAATAAATTCTTGGTGGCCCAAAAATGTAATAGTGGATATATTCATTCATTCGAAGATCAATATCGAATATACATGCCTGCTTTGCGCATTATCAGTGTGCGATTTGGACTTTTAATGCACCTGCACGTGCGAAGCCGTTCTCCGTATAGAAAAGGTTGTAAGCATCGGATGTGTTTTTGCCGAATTTGGTGGCGAACGTCTCTGTTGTGTCACAAGAGATATCATAGGCATTATACTTTGCCTAAAGTTGAAATATTTCTTAGGAATGTGAGGATTCGATTTCACTTGAAAATGTTCCCATATTTGCGGCTTTTACAGGTGAACTCTTTGGGTGAGCTGAACAACAACTTATGTGCAAAGCTTCTGCAGTTGGGTTTGCTGTCATGGAATAATAAACAGCATCAGGTAAATACAACCAGGACGTATTCTCCAGTCGTTTATCAAGCGGATTTCATCATGGATGAGTTCAGCTTCTCCTATACCGACTCGTCAGTTCTCACAGCGCGGTGTCGCAGGATAATTCATGCGCAATATCTTCGAAGCTGGATGTGGTGGAATTCGAGGAGGCCTACAGGTTTGTTTGGTTATCTGCTTGGGCGAAGATCAAGGGAGCGTGCCTAAAACAATCGTCATTTGTTAACCCCAACAGAGCTCCTTGTATCATAGAAGTGGATGAAGGCGGATTTTTCCTATGGGCGGAACCTTTTAAAAGTCGGTCCGAATGAGGCTGTCCGCCCACGCGGTCGGCGCGCGTGTCAAGCCGCAGTCGCAAAGTCTTTTTTGTTCAGTGGTTCGATTAGCAGGAATATTAGGCGAGTAGTAAAAGATATTCCAGCCAACTTTCTGCAGCCGTGGAGAAGTTCGTTCAAAAAATTAACACACACGCCGACCGCGCAGGCGGACAGTCGCACTCTGACTCTACATATAATTCACATTACTGGATTTAAAGGTGCTTTTTTAGAGCCATTTGTGAACGTAGAGTCCGAATATGCCCCTTTGTAGCTGCCCAAAATCACTGAAAAGGTTATAGGCGTTTTTCAGTTCCAAGGCAATGTGATGGAGCCTACCCATCATTTTTAGACTCTTCTTAAACAAAATTTCGGTTTCTGCTTTCAAAACTTGAGTGTAGCGGTAATCTAGGGGCGGAACACGAATCTGGGGTCCGCTTGTCGAAATAAGTAGTCTCTTTGGTGAGGTTCACTGTAGGTTACGATTCGTAAAATGTTACTTACTAGGGAGTGACCAGACCTGTATGCCAGAACTACGCATGTAGCCATGTTCTTCTGATGGACCACCTTCCGTGTACTTATAAAAACTCTATTTTAGCTGCCCGAGCAATAATAAAATTTTCAAAAATTTTTTTATAAAAAAAATTCAAAAACAAATTTTTCTGCCCAAACTTCCCAAAGGGAATATTTGAGGCGCTGAACACGAATATGAGTCAAGTTTTCAATAATTCGAATGATCAAGACAGTTTACGGCAGATAAATTTTATTTTACCCACAGAGCTCGCAACTTATACGCCCATAACTTTTTCTTTTACTATTACTCGGGCAGCTAGGATAGGGTTTTTATGGTTACCCGTGAGGTAGTCGATCTGAAAAACCTGGTCTCATGAATAGTTCTGGCGACCAGGTCTGGTCGTTCCTTTGTTAGGGATGCAATTCATACCTTAAAGGCACATGTCACCCTCATGTATGAATTTTGAGATTTTCATGTAATTGTGTAGAAGTCCCCTCCTGTATAACACGTGCCAAATGCCAGATCTCATTTCCACCAAATAAGCGAGATATAGGCGACCACCACAGGCCCGACCCCCCAACAGACTTTCGAACTCGATAGCGGCTCGATCAATGGATGAAATCCAGAAAGTCGTCGTTTTTCAGTCCATTACCGGACTGTCTCCTTATCCTGGCTTTCTCTCACGCAACAATTGCGAATGAAGAGAAATAGAGGCCTGAGACAACTCGTCCACCAATTTTTCACCCTCAAAATCTGAGCATTTTTGGAGAGTCATAACTCTGTCCAAAGGGGGTCTTGGACGATTCCAGAGATACCAGTGTGATCAGCGCTGACATGTCGAAAAAATTGTCAAAAACGCACCAGAAGTACCTGAAGCCCTGTATTCGCACTTCGTTCTTTGAGGAACTGCTGGTTGTGGCAGTGAAATCTTTTGTGGATCCGTCCTTGAAAATTTGCTGCTCCCTGTTGCTTCGCTCCTTCCTTCAAACCCTAACTGTGATGTTTCGCATAAAATCTTTCATTTTCGATCAACCCCATTTCTAACTGGTCACAACCACTGTGAACATGTTTCAACTACCGGACAACTAGTCCAGACCAGAAAATAATGTCACTGAAATATGGCGTTTTAGTGCGTTTTTATGATGTTTCTTCGTGATTATGGCAACACTTGGTGGCCAACGCTTTGTTCAGAGTGAGAAACTCAGGAGCGAAAACTATTGTGAACACTATCTTGAATGATAAAACAAACAACATTAATTCCGTATTCTCGCACAGAAGGTTTGAGCGAAATCTGATGCTCCGACCAAACTACCGCATACCCACTTTTATCTACCGAAGCTGTCGAAAATCGATAAACAGACCTCAGCTCCGTGTTAAGCACTCCAAATATCCTCTAGAGAAACATTTTGAGCCACTTCTTTGGTAGCATTCCGGAAATCGTGAGCCGTCGCGTTTCGCTCTCACTAGGGGCTGCTTTAAACTTACCGTTGAGATTTTGAAAACCATGTTGCCGTTGCTGTAGGTCTGTGACATTACATATATGATCCGTGCTTGAAATTCGCTAAATGGCTGCGTGGATTTCCGAAAATGACATTTTCATTGCTTCACGAAAAGGTAAGGGTAAAAAGAAAAGGAATTTTTGGGGTGTTCGAAAGAAAAATTCCTGATGCGGCTCAAAACTTCCGTCTTGGGGTTATTTAGGGCGCTGAACCTGAATCTGGGGTTCGTTTCTTGCCACACTTAGGGTTACTGTAGGTTACGGTAGGCATAATGCCTTTTAACTGGCGTTGCTTACCTTAAAATTCTGAAAATCGAAAAGCGGATCTCAAATTCGTGTTCAGCGTCCCAAGTAACACCCTTAGTGAAATTTTGAGTCAAATCTGAGACTTTGACTGAGCTACCGTATACCCGCCGTAACCTAGCGTCTTGAGGTGATTTCATCGTAGCATTCTCGAAATCGTCAAGAGTCGCGCTTGGCCAGTAAAATTTCCTCCATTTCGAAGCTTCCGACCAAATCAGACGGAATTGTCAAAATACTGAAAAATTGGGGCCTTATATTTGTAATCAGCACCTTAAACAACCCTTAGGAAAACGTTTTAAGCTCAATCCGAGACAATTTTTGAACGCCCTGAAAATTGCCATTCACGTACCCCGTTTCTCTTCGCAAAGCTATGAAGATGCCCATTTTTAGAAACTTCCTTTAAACCTCTGAGACATTTAGGGGATTTGGAAAACGGATTATCAATCCTCTGTCCCATACCTACAACTATAAACACATTGTTATATTAAAGCCCACTGAAATATAAGGTGAGCCCTAGTCAAAGTTATGACGCGTACTTCGTTTTCAGAAAGCTTGGTCATCATCATGCAGCAGTCGGAAGATGCCTCTCCATTCTGTACAGTTCCCCGCTCACTACCGCCGAGCTACTACATGCTGCCGGGCAGAATCAGGATATATCATCCGAGGATAGCTTTCACGCCATCTTCAGTCTAGTCTATGGCAACTGTATATTTCCTAGTGATGAAAAGGCGGTGCTTGAGGTTGGGTGCATTTCATTTCTCTCAAGCTTTGATAGTGTTGCTCCACATATCGGCATAATGTTCCCTTATTATGGGCTCATTGTAGACCCTTTCATGCCTTATTCGTGTTCAACTACTCTCACATGGTAACCCTCGACTTGTTATTCGCAAAGGAACAGCCGCCTTCCCTCGTCTGTATAAGCTGTACAGCGAGTCGCTGTATGCTGCAAAGGTTTGAATGTGACAAATACATACAGTAGTGGGCGAAAATCTATTAATATGGCCTTTTCGCTGAACCTGTTTTTATACATATTTCGGCCTAGGCTTAGCGTATCTTGATGAAACTTTAGAGTGTTGTAGGGCACCATAAACTTTGCTTCACACATATAGTACAAGCTTCAGTTTAGAGTTTGCAGTGTTTAGATCAGGAGTTCATTTATGATTTTATGATATTTCGAAATTTCGAAGTGGGACTATTCCCTCAGAACAAGGCTGTTACATTTTCTAACCCGTAGCATTTATTTTCCATTAGAAGGTCTTCTGAACCGTTGTGAACCGTTGTGGGAAATCAAACTCTATCAGAATTTCTCGGAAGAACGAAAATCAAGAAGATTGGGGGAAAATTCACTCCTATGAAATTATTCGACACAGAACCATTCCAAAACATGTGCTCTATAGGATTTGACAAATTACAACATGAACTTCTCTCTTTTTCGTTGAAGTCAAGTAGAGATACCTAGAAGGTGTAAAATTGCGTAATTTCAATAGCAGTTCATTTTCAAAAAATTCTGATAGAAATTATTTCCTCACAAAGTTATCCGACGGTTCAAAAGACTTTCTAATGACTAATAATCTTTACGACCTAGAGATATTAGTAGCTATGCTTTGAGGGAATAGTCCTAGTTCGAAATATTACAACAAACTTATAAATAAATTATATATTAAAAATTGCTACCTTAAAACATGAGCTTGTGTAGATGTAAAGGTTTTTGATGCTTCATAATATACTAAAGTTTCATCAAGTTTCGCTAAGCCCAGTCCGAGAATTGTACAAAAACTATTTTCGCGGAAAGGCCTCGTCAATAGATTTTCGTCGACTACTGTATGTGATCGGATTTTGGGATATTTTGGGAGATATAATTTCTTCATTTTCAGATTTTCCTAACGGCTGCACTCCATGATTCCGTCATGCTTGTTTTATGCCAGGATGAGGTGTTTCTCGATATTGATCCAGCTAAGGTTCATTGTCGGATTTTTTTCTCCGGATTTTCTTCAAGAGCACTATTGAGTTCTTATTTTCAGTCTCCACTGAGATTTCCAAGCGCGGATCGAGCTCGACGATTTGGTGACGATCCAACAAGTGCGCAATACCACAAAAGGGTAGCCGCCCATCGGAAGCTCATTGTGGAGAAGCTTGTCCTCCTGGCTCACAGTTTTATCAAAGGTATGTTTCGCAGCCGCGATTGCGCGGCAGTCTGCGACAAACTCTGACATTGCCTTGAGCAAGTGTGAATGCAACTCCACCTTTCGATCGCATCGAAATTAGAATGACGGAGTCACACGGCGTCTCGATTTTGGTGATAATGTATGACAGGGGGCCATTCTCACCGAAATGCAACTTCGCAGGATCAGTTTTTACGAAAATTTCGGATTTGACCCTTATAGCTGCCCTCTGTTTCTCTAAACTGAGTTATAGACGTTTGTTGGTAGACTATCATAGTTAATTGTCATTATAGTCTACAGCAATGGAAGTAGGACCTGGTGAGGTTGCGGATTCTTCTCAAGATACTGTAGCCTGATAGTGTTATCACTCATTTTTTCGAAATAACTGAAATTGGTCGGTGAGTTTCGGCTTCCACTCTCACATTTTCACCTGTTTTCATTGCTTCCATAGATGTAGTCGTATCGGTGAACACACAGACTCACCGATCTATCAAAGCTGTTCTGGAAAAATGAGTGATAACACTACCAAACTACCGTATGTTAGGACGAGTTGGCAACCTCACCAGGTCCTACTAACATTGCCGTAGACTATATGTCCTACGTAATTTACCTCAGCGCTACAAATACCACCCCCTCCCCCCTCTGAACGAACTTTGAGCAAAAGTTTTGATTTCCGGCTCCTCAGAAATCCACAGGGTCTCCTTCCCACTATGACACTCCGAATGTTTGAGCGAAAAAAATCCGACTGCTGGAGTCCTGTGGATTTTTGGCTTATCGAAAGTCGGAAAAAATTCACTCGAATTTGGTCCAGGGTTTTTTGACGCGCTCAACACGATTTCGACGTACACTTTCAGCTCCAGGGTGATTTTTATTTGATTGTTTAGTAGACTACTCATATATAACACGTGCCAAGTACGAGATCTCAATTCCTTCAAGTAAGCGAGATATAAACTCCTTCGCTCAGCACCACAGGCCCGGCCCCCTACCAGATTGACGAACTCGATAGCGGCTAAATGGATGGATGGATTCCCAAAATGTCGTCGTTTTTCAGTTCATTGTTGGTGTATCTCCTCATCCTCTTTTGCACTCGTGCAGCGATTGCCAATGAAGAGAAGTACAGGCCTGAGACAACTTGTCCACGAAATTTCTGCTCTCAAAGTGCAGGCTTTTGCAAGGAGCCATATCTCCGTTCGTAGGGGGTCTTGGACGATTTCAGAGATACCACTAAGATCAGAGAGTGGCTCTCTCTAAGATAAGCATGAAATCTGAAAAATAGTCTTGTGGGTGTCATGGTGCCTCTAAGGTAGATTACGGCAGGCATAATGACAACTAGATATTTATGGTTTTCCGCCAATAAACGCTTATGGCTCCGTTCGGAGAAACGAACGCAGCTGGGAAACTCTAATTCGAGTTTTTCGTCAAAAATTGATCCTACAGGTTGAATTTTGTTCCAAATAGCCATTTTCTCCGAATGACCTTTCCTTGTAAGCTCTGGTCAGGTGTTTGAATGTTTTCTTCCAGGAATATGTGACGCAATCTCTAGTTTCCCATTGGGTCTAATATGGCTGGTACAACATCTTAACACATCATTAACCGAAATTAAACGGCTGCCTGTTTCCGAGGTGTGTCAAGAATCTGCATAAGGGTACTATTCTCCCGCTAAAGATTTTTGTGGAATCTATTTTTAGGCAACGCTAATATGTACTGACCTCATTGTTACTAATTTACTCTGTCCAGCAATTATCAACCCGGAAAATCTTGGGATTATTAGTGACACGCCGATCAGTCACATTGCACGTTTCAATTTGATGCAAATCGGGCAGATAATTCAGGTTTAGTGTCATTGTTTCTACACGATCAAACCCGGTTACTTGTTCGAGAGCCGTTTTCAGACTCTTGCGCTCAGTCGCTACGAGACGCCGCAGCCGCACTTTCACATTTTCGCGGCACAGTTTAAGGATGTGAGTGACCATAATGTCTTTTCGACATTGTTACAAGCGAAGGCCTCTATGTTCTATAGAGTCCTATTTGCGACATCGTCGGCTCGCTTTTGTCACGCTCCCTAAACTCACTGGATTCACTTTTCTCTCCCGTTCTGTGCGAGTCACATAGATCAAGGGAGCTATTCCGTCGTTTATACTTCATGGGTTCCATTGCTGAAGTGAACAGCGTTGTGAGTTTTTTTTTCAAAATTGCAAATGTCGCTTTTTTTGCTCTCTAAAAAATGTTACAGTTGTCAATCTTGCACTCGAATGCCTTATCGTGTGTGTCATCAAATGATGTCAGGACGGAAATTGATACGCTTCGAAGTCGTCTTCCGAAGTCGTTTTCGAGTTCGACTGTTCCCGTTACCGAGCAAGCAAATGATCCTGCTGCAGCTTCACATTCGAAGTCCACCAAGATGAAGAACTTGGCCGATAAAGGTGCGTAGGGACGATGCGGTGGTTACTCTGGAACTGAGCTGAGTTGTCGAGTTTGGCTTTATGTTTGCAAGTTTTTCGAGCAAGAAGTTTCTGCGCTTTCAGTTCATAACTCGTTGTCAACATCGCCACCGCATGGCTCGTCACGTTCAAGTTCTTTGGCGAATGTTTCAAAGTTACCCCAGGAATTTTTTGATGTCATCGTTTTCCATATGGATGCACAATCGTGGGTTCGCTGCTCATGGAGCAAAGGAGTTTCTCGCTCAAAAGTGCAGCATTAGAAGGTTTATTGCAGAGATCCTGTTGGTTTAATACCGGAGGAGAAGTATATGGAAAGTCTGGCTGCGAATGGTTCGTCAAAAAAGCATACGAGGGGCGGCGCCCAGAAAAGGACGCGTTTTGTCGACACAGGAAGTACAAGTGAGGAAGTATATTCAGTGGAATTTGGGTGAGCGCCAGTGCCACGATGGTTGCCGTCTGGTACTCCGAGTCTGTTTCTTCATACTTGCAGCTTCAGCTGCTGCAGACCGGAGCAGTCACGTGGCCCGAACCCTCCGGTAGTATAATGCAATTTGACCTGCATCAAAGGTGTCAGACCTTGGAGTCTCTGAGCACACGTCATCATGACGAAACGCCGTCAAAGGCAGCTTGCACGCTCTTGAACGTGGTTTAGATAATTACGGAAATAGAATGGTATGGTTCAGATCGCAGCGCCTACGCATTTTGAAGCGTCAAATACGACCCGCAATGTCGCTACACGTGTGAGAAGTTATATCCGCCCTTGTATTTCTCCGCCCCCTGTATTTCCTCGAAAACAGCGGTGCTGGGCTATTCCCACCGTCGTCGATGTATGTGGTTTACTTATTGCACTTCTTGTATCACCCACAAACGTTGCCGGCGGTGGTAGTAGCTCAGCACCTCTGTTTTGGAAGGGGACGGCAAATACAGGGGGCGGAGAAGTACAGGGCGGAGCCAACTTCTTACCCGTGTATGAATATTGTGGGTCGTTTTTAACGCTTCGAAATGCGTATGCGTTGATTACTGAGCCATTCCGTTCTATTTTTAGTTATATCAAACACGTTTACGAGCATGTACGGTGCGTTTGACCACTGACTAGGTCAGCCCTGAGAGACTTACTTCAAAATCGTCAGCCGCCCTGTAGCAGTGAAAGGAAATTTGAGGTCACAGTACGCCCTGATAATGACTTTTGAGATTTTCGGATAATCTTAAAGAAGGTTTCATGCTGATCCCAACGATACCTCTGAATCGCACAAAACTCCTGACAAGGGGTACCTTCCGGGGTAGGAGACGTCCTGAAAAAAGTTCTTTCGAGATTCGTTTGGGATGGATATGGCAACAGTAATGTGTGTGAAGCCTAGTTTTGACTGCAGGTGGTCGCTGCGCCTATGCGAGGGAAAACTGTTCCTTTTTCATTGCGCGTAATGGAAAGCCGCTCCAATTGTGATCGCTTCGTGGCAAACGTCCTACATCGCTAGGTCGCGGCAACGAAATCCTATGTTTTACCTCATCGCTGCTTGAAGAGCGATTCTCGATGGTCGCTGATCATCGCTCCATCGCTGCCATTATGGCAGGGATGGAGCGATTGCCAGCGAATGACACGTTTCGTCTAGTGAACGTTGACCCTTTCGCATGACAAGGTCAGTGTTTACGGGTCGAAACGTGTTATTGATAACTACCAAACATTAATTTCACTGATTGACTGAATTTTTTCGATCATCCATGAGGCTATGCACCATGAACAGAATCGCTGCCGCTGCTACGTCGCTGCAGCAGCGGGTGTGAAATCGCTGCGATGAAAAACAGCAGCGATGCAGTCAAAACTAGGCTTGAGGTTTGCTCTACGGGCCTTGCTAGTCAGAATGATAGCAAACTATATATTCCAACTTGTAAGGGTAATCAAATGGATCATTTCACTGCAGCTATCTTTAACAGTCGCAATAATCTCAGAATTTCGCTTGCTTTAGTTGGTTCTGCCATATCGGATCGTACTCCCGATAATGCGTCCGATCTCGAAGAAGACGGCGGGGAGCAGCAAGAAGTTGGATCGATATCAAGTAGTCTGGAAGCACCGCAGGAGGATAGGTAGTTTTTTAGAGTAGTAAATCTCGGATCAACCTTCAGTCAAAAAATGTATTGTCTGTGTCAGCAGAATGGTGAGCCGCACAGAACCACGCGCGGATACGTGGCGCGCACAGGGTATCGACGCTCAGTCGAGTGACTGTGCACGAAAAGAATTATACAGAACCGTTCTCTATGCTTTTCAGAATGCTCCTGTTGGACGAAGATGGAGCCTCAACTATTCCGGACAACGTATCAGATGTCGACGAGACAGGTCTCAGCGGCCGTGGTTCAGCGAGCCTAGATGGAAGAGAGTCGCCCCTAAGTCAAGCAGCTAGTCAGGGAGTCAGGGATGGGCGTGAGAATGGTGAGCTTCGCCGTTTTCCTTCTCTCATAAACTTCTGAGACTCAGTAATCTGTTGCAGAAATGGCCGACCTTGGTGCGGTGTCAACTGCGGCGGGTTCGGAGAACCCCGCTCAGCGAGTGCTTCCGACCGGAGTGCCTGTCGCTGTGCGGAAACAGAATGCTGAGGGATTAGAGGAGAAGTTTGGAAAGTTCACAGTGCCGACATCATCGCAACAGAATAGACGTAAGTAAAGATATCCTCCGTGAGGAACACTACTATGGGTACCGACCATGACCGCCTTGTGGGTGCCCTGCACAGCGCATAATTTTGGCGACGTCATGGAAAGTAATCTGAACACAAGCTTTTATGGTTTCAGTGAATCAGTCGATAGTTATTGCTATTCAGGCGATGACCAAAGATCGCTGCTATCCGACAGTTGGTCCACAAATGTGGTTCCGTCGGATGACGAAGGGCCATCGTTACCTCCTTCTGTGGATATGAATGAGGGCGGCCATCATCGAGGGCGTGCAGTAAATAGGTAAAATGGCCGTTTTAAAAATCTACCATCATAAACTTCAGTGAGATAATTTTGTTTAGAACGGGGTCACTCTGTGGAGCAGGTGGTGGTGCCACGGAAGACAGAAGTGACACCTGGTCGTTGGATGCGATTGCCAGCGATTCCGAGGCGGATGGTGGACGAGAACGCGCACGACATGTACGGGCATTTAACTTGTTTATGATATGAGGTTTACAATGGATACTTTTGTTTTAGGTTGGAGATGTTGTGTATGATCTTCCTCGAGCAGAGCGTAATGGCAGCGCAGATGCGGGTGCTTCGGTGCGTGGATTGTTTCTTACAGCCATACGTGATTTGATCCAAAATCTTCGGTGTTACAGCATATTCCTGTGCCATGTGTGAGCGTGCAGCCGCTGGTGGATGTCTCTCCTCATCCAGTTGATGGTGGAGTTAGACTGCGACGTCATAGCAGTGGAAGCTCATTCTCGTACAGCCGCAGTGAGGCAGATTCGGAATTGAGCAAGTAGGTTGTTCAGTAAGACCGGTTGCGACGCGTGGATCCGCAAAACTCGTGCATCGGCGGGGTTAGTCACAGACGCCATGCGTCCCGTTTTGGGGACATCTACGACAGAGCTATGTACGCTATATGCCTACACTGCCCTTGTGAGTAAATTACGCACACACTGAGGCCTTCGCCCTGTTTGACCTACACACATATTCACCAATCAATTCTCTCCAGAGTACCTCGTCAGAAACACGTATCGGTCCACCTCGGCGCAACTGGCTGACCGGACCAGCGCGAATAATGCAGCTTCACGTCGAAACCATGCCCGAATGAGACATAGGTAGCCTGCGGATCCACACCGCCTGAACTTCCTGTATATTCGTACATAACAGAGCACAGAATAGGACTACACATTTAACCGCTTTTAGTGGCAAGGTCTGGTCAAATTTTGACACTACCGAAATTTGGGTTAAATAGCTTGGGCTGGCCTAGCTGAACATCGTCTGAACGTTTCGCGAACTCTGAGTCCTTAGTTCTGGAGAAAACAGCCTCAAAGTCAGGGATTACGGTATTCACAGCGTGATAATCTTGGCTGGAATGATCGATAATTACACAGCATTTATGAAGAATGCGTGGACAACCGCTAAAATATGGACGATGGCCACACTTTTCTGACTTTTCTGGACCATCGGCTAACGGAAGTGGCTGGAATAACTTGAAGAAGACCGGTTTTTACGCAGTTTTCGCATGTTCCTTGGGACTACCTGTAGCAAGAGCACCGATTTAGCGGGAAATCTCAAAATCGAAATTCTGCCCGGACCCTGCCCTTAGGGAACAATAGAAATTTGCATTAGGGTACGGATTTCCATCCAGCCTCTACGGTTCGGACCCAAGTGGTACCTCCAGGCCACTGCGTTTCCTCCGCATCTTTCAGCGGGACGTGTCACAGCGCCGAGGCCGCGGGGCAAAGGCAGCAGCCTCCGTCGCCATTGTCCTCCCTGCGGACGTTTGCTTTCTGGGTAGTACGGTTAAAGCGCACGTGATGCCTTCGGGCTCGACGATCATTGGATTCGGACTTCTACGGCTTGGGCAGACCGCTAGGACACAGCTGCGCTGAAGGCTGACGATGAGCATGGGCAGGAGAGCTCGGACTCGACTGCGCTAAAGACGCCGATGGCAGCCGCACGACGAGGAGACTGGCGATGATCGGTGCGCGTGGCTCTGGTTGTCTGACGTCCTCTGCGTCTCTGCCGTTTCTAGAACAATTCTAACTTACTGGAGCGCCGCCAGGCCTCAGCGCCAATGCACTCTGCCACCCTTTGATAAAGATGACGTCACCAATAGAAGGGAGTATGACGAAAGGCAAGACAAGACCGATTTGAGTCGGTTCGTGTTCGATTTTTTTTTTGTGAGTTATAACGCCGAACGAAGTGGAACGGATTGTCTTGCAGTTAAATTCGCCAAATAGATAGTTCCAACCGAGGACAAACCGAGTGTTTCGGAAAGGAATCAGAGAGGAGAAGAAAAACTGTGAACAAAGATTCATTCTAAAGAAGTATACAGTATGAGCAAAATGTTAAGATACAGTACAGAAGAGAGCAGTGGATAAGCACCGTCCACTGCCTCGCAAGAGAAGAAGACTGATTCTGATGGCCGGAGAGGGGGGCGTGGCCTGGGTTTTGCGTGGGCAGCTGCTGGTGGGCGGGTCGGCCACGACAGAAACCGGCTGGTACGGAAATTGGCACTGGCCAGCACACTAACCGAGCGACACGAGAAAATCGAATAAATAAACTGTTAGAGAAAATAGTATCATGGGAAAATATAATGAACAAAACAAGCCAGTTTACCAAGTTGTTCAATAAGTTTTGTCGTTAGATAAGAGAGGGGCTCGAAAAAAATTGGATATCGTGCAGTGATAAAATTCTTATTTTTGGAAGGTGTAGCATTAAAAGAAATTCACGAACGAATGTCAAAAGTGTATAATGATTGCTCACCTACAATTAGAACAGTAGAAAGATGGGTTGCTGAATTTAAACGTAGTCGTACAAGCCTTGAAGACGATCAACGTGAAGGACGTTCAAAAAGCGCATCAAACCAGAGATCATAGCCAAAATACAGGATACGGATTGGAAGATCGTCGATTGACTGAGAGAGATTTAGTAGAAGCTCTACACATCTCATTAGGCAGTGTGAGCCATATTTTAATTGAAATTTTGGGTTTTAGAAAGCTGTGTGCAGAATGGGTGCCGCATTCGCTAACAATGGAGCAAAAACACATTCGAATGCGACGTTCTCAGCAACATTTGGAGCGTTTTAAAAAGGATAAAGTGGATTTTGTGTGTCGATTCATCACTACGGACGAGACTTGGGTCTATCACCATGATCCTGAATCAAAACAAGAGGAAGTGGTGTGAACCTGGTTGTTCGGCTTCGAAACGCGTTCGTGTCTGGAAATTGGCCAAGAAGGTTATGGCATCAGTTTTTTGAGATGCGAAAGGAGTTTTATTTGTGGATTACTTGCAAACAGGTAAAACAGTTAATTCAATAAAATTCATCAATTCATTAAAGCAAGCGAATATTATTGCAACCTACTGAACCAGTTGAAGGAAAAAAATTCGTGAAAAAAGACCCGGTTTGCAGAAGAGAAAAACCATTCTTCATCAGGACAATGCACCTTTTCATAAGAGCATTTTGAAAATGGCTAAAATCCATGAATTAAAGTTCGAAATGTTGGAGCATCCACCGTACTCACCAGATTTGGCCCCCAGCGACTTCCATTTGTTTCCAGAACTCAAAAAATTTATGCGTGGCAAGCGATTTTCATCAAATGAAGAGGTCATAACGGCTGTTGAAGCGTATTTTGCAGACCTTCCGGATTCTCACTTCAGGGATGGGATCCACAGATTGGAGGATCATTGGAGAAAGTGTATCAATGTTCAGGGAGATTATACTGAATTATACAAAGTGTATTTTGAACCATAAAATTGTGGTTTTCTTATCGAACGACAAAACTTATTGAACAACCTGGTATATAATGAAAATATAACATACGAAACAAGAATGATGTATCGTATAACCACAATAATAGTGATAGAAAACAGATTTTTTCCTCTTCAGAGATGACCGTGACCGTCTGGCGCCAGGTGACTCGGTAGGCAATGCGCGTTTATTGGTGAGTTTACTTTTATCGATGTCTAACCTGAAAGCCGAGTGTATGATTAATGACGGTGTCTAGGCCCAGAAACAGCCATCTGCCGATCAGCCTGGTCCGTCTGGAGCGTGTGCATCGTCATTCAGTTCACCGTCGCATTCGTCAGTTGTAGGAAGTGCACATGATGAGCAGCAATTCTATACACCATCGTCGCCGTCGAATTCTGGTCGCAAGAAGTTCGCCCTGCTACAGCAAGGCCTCCTAAAAGTTGGTGACAAAGTGAGAAAAGGTTCGTGTGAGGCTGGTTGCCACCACGATTAGTTGACTGATATTCCAATTTAGGCATGGCGAGTTCATCCTTCCGCCAGATCCCTCATTCGTCAACCCTTTCGGATCTTTTGAGCGAGTGGAATTCGTCAAGACGCGAAAATGAGGCTGGTCATTCATCGATGCCGAATAGTCAGAGTGAAAACCATATTGCTGGTCAGGAACTATTTTTGGGCTCTAGAGGAACGGTTGAGAGGATGCAGGCAAAATGAAAACTTTTCGAGATCTTGATCAGCGATCGGCCGATGATATCCTGGCGAAATACCAGCCTGCTGCGGCGCATTTTCCTGACGAGGTGCAGGCACCCGTCGAATTGGCGTCATCTGCTTCCGAGAGTGCACCCTCCGAGCAAGTGATCACTTACTATTCAGCAGACAATTTGACGGAATGCAGGTGAGTTTTATAAGTTTTCTTCCCGTTCTATTTCGAGCGAAACGTACATGGTGCATGGTGCGTTGCGGACTCAAAAACATGTATGTGCTCACAATTTCTGCATTATGGGAAGCCGCATCGCAGCCACGAGCGCGCAGGTCGAGCGTGTGAGGTGACCCAGTTCATATAAAAACGATCGATTTTTCACTTGAAGGTTTATTTTTGCATTTTACTAGCCTGTGAAATGCTTTAGCAAGGATGTTCGTTCTTAATTCATCAATCCACCACTTGCACCACAGCTTCTCGAATGGTCCACTTATCCAAAATATGTCAGAAAGTCCTTTCACTTACAAGGGAAGTATAAGAAGCGTAAGTCTGAACGGTAGAAATCTAATGTCATGTGGGAATGTTCACGCATTACATGGTGAAATAGTGTTGGGTACCCGCCGCGAAGGATATATCTGAAGGAGTTATAAGCTCCGAAAGTTTGCCGACCATCGACCTCCTCCTAGTCTATGACTTGTTAAGCGGTCAATCCAACAGCATCGACGGCGCAAAGGGAGGAAGGGGCAGTGGTGGGCATGTGACCAGTGTTCGAATCTCCCCCAGAGTTATTTTTTTGTAAATTCACGGAACTTTCATATTTTGATCAAAAATTAAATCACAAATGTCATCTTATCCTTTTGCTGCGCGATATAGCCATATCGACAGTGAAATAGACTCGGGTACAAAGGATTCAGGGTTCCGTTTCCTATCAAAGCTTTCCCATTGTTTCGGGGAACATATATGATTGGGAAGTATTACCCCACATATTTTGAACAAGTTACGAGAACCAATGAGTAACAGAAGACGGTGCGCTTGGTGCAGTCGGCTTCTGCGACCACCCGTAGTCTGACCGTCATGCCCCTCATTTTCCCATCAGGCAAGGTCAGAGAAATGCTTTGTCCAATTACCAGAGCTGGGTGGTCGCTTCCCATTGAAGGGTGTATTCAAGACGAAGAAACTTTACGTCGTCAGCGGAACATCCCATATCATGACGACGTTAAGAACACTTGCATTTTTCGAGAATGTTTTCATCCAGCAGATGCTGGAGAATTGTGTTCTCTTTCTTGACTCAAGCAGTGATTTTTCCAATTAAAGCGCGATACAGGCTCTTGTGTTCGCGGGAGAAAAGTTGCAGATTTTGACGAAACCGCCTGGCGTAGCAAGCTTGGTTCAGCTGGCAGACATCGGGTTTTTCAGCTATCCGAAAGCACTGCTCGAGCGATTTCACTCTACTATTGCTCTTCAAAATTTTGAATTTTTAGGTCGTTTAAAATAATATATGATTTTCGGCGTGGACGATGCCTTTAACCCCGTTTCGAGTGGACCCGGACGAATAGGCTACGCTCCTATTCGTCCGGGTCCACTCGAAACTCCAACTGACTCTGGCAAAAGTTCGCGTGTAGCCCACCACATAGAGACTTGGAGCCCAACAACAAGTGCGCTCCAAGTGTATTTTGTGGGGCGATTGTGTTCTATTGTGGAGCACAGTATGGATTGAGAGGGGCGATTAACGCGCCGTCCCTCTCGCCATCCTTACGCTATGCTAGATTCGCCCCATAATCGCCCCCACGAATCCTTCCTTGCCCAGACAATCGCCCCTTCTACACTCCAGATCAAGGGAGCCGATGAATAGTTCAACCAAACTAATGCTCCCTCCGCGTCTCTGGCGCGGAGGAAACGCTTGTTTGATTGAACTCTTCATTGGCTCCCTTGATCTGGAGAATGTGGAAGGAAGCGATTGCCTGGGATGGAAGAGAAATAAAGTACGCGACGCAGCATCTGCCTTAGCGTAATCCAGCAAACGGTGTTCGTTTATTTTCTTGTCACCAAACCATTTCTTTTTTGTACATTTTTCATGATTTTTTTTCATTACCCTTGGTAAAAAGTTCTTGGTATTGGTGAATGATGCAGTACACTTTGAGAAACTTTTTGGAACATCTTCTCCCTATCGTACCTTGTTCTCAGAGTTGTTGTCCATTTCCTGCTACACTAGCTGCTACGAAAAACGAGTATTTGCATAATAAGCGAGTAGTGCTAAGACTGTCAGCAAAAATAATGCAACAGAATCATGAAATTAGGGAAAAAAGAAACAGCTGGGGAAAAAAATTGAAACACTCAAAGGATCCTGTTCTCTGGATTACGGAAAGGCAGATATTGCGTCGCTTACGTGATTTGTCTACGTTGCGCTCGCCAAAGAAGCATAGGAAGGGTGGCTTTTTTAGAACCTTCATTAACTGACAGTAATAGATTGATCTCGAGTTACATCAACAGCGCGCGTCTAGACATGGTCTAGACACGCAGGATGCGCCATTATCTTTTCTCTTGCTCAAGTTCAATCCCTATCCGACGTCAACAATACTAACTATCCCCATAGGGTCAGCGAGTGCACTTTGTATGATAAAAACGAGCGCAAAGCACAACAAAACCTATTTCAGAACGAGAAGACAACGTAATTTAAAGACTTCATATTATACATTGAACAATAACAACATTTAAACATAATTGTTAATGCTCATATTAACAACCTGATCAGCAAAGGTTATTCAAGATTTTCACAATGATTTCGAACCTAGTCCAAAAACAGGAACCTATCGGAAATGAAAGACATGAATTTACTGTATTGAACCATCTCATAAGCAAGAAAAATACAATTAGCCGTCCGTCACAAAATATCATACATAATAAAAAACGGCTAAAAGTTGACCGCTGACCGTTGACGGCAGAGTGTGCGGGACCCAACTGGGGGTGCGCTAAACGCCAAGAAAAATGTGAGGGACCCAACTGGAGTGCTCGAAGCGCCGGGGGAAGTGTGTGGGACCAGACTGAAACTCGAGGAATGATAATAACTAAGCTCCCATTTGGTAATGCTTCCATTAATCTATGAGTCATATTACACGCTTACAAGCACGCCGCGAAGCGGCGTGAGCGTGCACCTTGCGTACCAATACACATGCCAGGAAGGAAGTATTCGCGAAGCGCACATTTGATTGGTCAGGCTCCGTTCGTAGCCAACGACCAGCGGCAAGCGTCAAGTCTCTGGAGCGTCGCGTGCCAGCGCTCAAATGCTGGCGCATAACGCTCCACGGTTGTTCGGTCGTGAGCTATCGAATAGCGAACAAACTGCGAAGAAAATCGCTCAGAATAAGCTAAAATAGCGGTTTCTAACGTATGGACAGGTTCAGAGCGCGAACGAGATAACGCGCTCTCCTAGTTTTAGCAAGCGCGCTCTACGAAATGTGCGCGAATCGATCAGTCTGGACTTGACGGAGTGGATCGGCAATTGGCCTCCGAAAAAATCAGCGCCGCCACACGTTTGTCAGAATGGGGGCGGGGCGGGTTTCGCAGGCGTACTGGGCTTACAAAATCCAGTTCGCGGCTGTTTTTATCAACTTGTCCCGATCTTGCTGTTTTCTCTAACCCTATCCACTCCAGCATCTGCCAGCACAGCATCTCACATTGAAAACTGAAAAAGGAATACTATCGTGGACACTGCCCTAAATCGGGTTCCATTCTTTGCGATATCAATTCAGTACCGTACATTCACCTTTCAAATGATCCGCGATATTTGGAGTGCGATATGACCACACTGTGTGAGAAATTACGTTATAAAAGTGCATTTCTTCCAACGGTTTTCCGCGAGGCGTATAGATATGTAGGTGAAATAGGAAAAAGGAAATCAAAAAACAGGTTCATTAGAATTAAGCCCAAACCAGCAATATTACTCTGCATGATCCGTAATAATGAAGAGTTTGTCTGGATCTGAACCTGAAACGATCATTTGGGACGATCTATCGATAAGCATAATTATCCCTGAATAAAACGTTCAACTTAACGAAAACGGAACGTTTTCCGGATGACGGGCGTTCTGTCCCAGGGAGGCGGAGCCTCGTCGGGGCACGAGAGACGTTAACAAGGTGTTAACTACGGCGAGCCATCGCACTGGCTAATTGCCACGTTATCCTCAATGCCCGCCTTTTAGACGACACTAGTCTCAACCTGGGATCATGACCAAGTTCCAACTTAAAAACTTGCGCGTAAGCGCCGCGTAGTAAGTGTGCGTTCCAACGGCACACATTATTCGACGCTTGTTTCAGTTGTGTTAACTGTCTAGTCGGCAGCAGCCCGAAGGAATCACGCGTTCCATCAAAGACGACCTAATTGGCGTCTTAATAGGACAATAGTATCAACATGTAGAGTTATCACTATCGAAATCGCACATTACATAGAGATGTGAAATTCGAGAAAGACCTAGTTAAACGAAAAGCGAGAAGAAGTTGTAGATAGAAGACGAAATACGATTTTGAGTGTCATATAGTTAGATTGGTGGCTTGCGTCCTCAAGAAACATCTAAATCTCGTCCGCGCCTGGCGCGGCGGTAGCGTGCGCCGGCCTGCTAATCGGCTCAGGGCGAGAGGAGAGCGCAGCTGGTCAGTTTACCATACTGCCAGCCGCCGGTGACATTTAAACCGCCCGCGCCAGCCACGTAAGATTTTTAATTGTTTTTTCTCCAGGAAGCAAGCCAGGGACCGAACTATACACAGTGCATTCCTCCATAAAAAAATTTGGCTGGGTAATCAAAAAAAGAGCCTTTTCAAAAATATGCAATTGTTTCCACAACAATATGGTGTTTTTCAAGCTTCGGAGACCTTTTTCTCTTCTGAAATCACAACAGGAGGGGTGATTAAAAACTGCTGAAGATGACGCACTGTTTCCATTTTTTTCCAAAAAGGGTTCGTTTCAGATTTTTTTCAGAAATGTATGCTTTTCTTTGACGTTCCCTTCATATAAACGAAACCTATTACAATAAAAACGAAATTGCTCTTGAAAACAGATGAGAACAAGCAACTTCCCTGATGAGAAATTTTATCTGATTTTTCCTGAACGTCATCACGTTTCAACATCCGCAGCCCCCCAAAACTGGCTGTTTCGGTGCGGTGAAAGAGTTGATATAAGCAAAAACACAAATTAGTTGAATAAAAAGAGATCTTAATCTGAAAAAAGGGGTTAACGAGGAATGAGAAAACAAAGACAAACAACAGCAAGAATATGAAATAAGCAAATAAACTGTAAGAAAATTTGAAAAAAGGAAAAACACAAGCGCAGCTTTTATCTTTGAAAACACCAAGCGAAGCATGCCTATCCACCCATTTTGGAACGATTCTTGTGTTTGGCTTGAGGTTTTTACCGATGAAAACCGCTGGGATGGGCTAGGTCTGAAAGCTACAATGCCAGCAGCTCAAATGGTGACCAATCAATGACGAGGACGCTGAACAATGACGTCACACTTGATGAGAAGTGGCGCGAGGAAGTGCTCATAAACGCCCCGCCGGCGCGAGGAAGGGCACATAAACGCCCCGCCGGCGCGCCGAAGTGCCCATTGTGTGGATTGCTCGTCGGCTGTCGCGCAAATGTGGAAGTTGACGCGCCGACGAAAACATCATCAAAACCGGCAAATTACTCCGGGGCTACAAGGGAGCTTTCGTCAGAGGATCTCGAATTTCCAGTAGCGCTCCGCCCCTGTGAAGAGATAGGTTGCCAGGGGCCTATCGCGTTCATTAGCTGTCCCTATTGCGGAATGTTTTATTTATTTATTAATTTATACGTCGTTGCCGACGTGCTCAATAACAACGAAAACAATGGATAGAAACTCGGGAAAAACACAAATGTCATGAAAAACACAGCGCAGAGATTCAACAGCGGGCGCAAGATCATTGCTTCATCACCAAATGTTTGTCATGTCACCAATGTCAGTGTCAATGATCAATGTCACCAATTTGCTTATGCTTGATGCATTATGTGCCTATTTTCCATTGGTGAAAGAAATGGTCATGTATTTTGCGTCCCATAAAGTGATTGCTTCATCACCAAATGTTTGTCATGTCACCAATGTCAGTGTCAATGATCAATGTCACCAATTTGCTTATGCTTGATGCATTATGTGCCTATTTTCCATTGGTGAAAGAAATGGTCATGTATTTTGCGTCCCATAAAGTGATAAGATTGTTAAAAATATGTGATGACAATATTTCCAAATCATATAAGTTCTCCAAAACAATGGAAATCCTTAGTGGGGAACAAACCCTCAAATTCTTTGTACCCGAGTCTATTTCACTTTCGATGTGGCTATATCGCGCAGCAAAAGGATAAAATGACACATGTGAAATAATTTTTGATCAAAATATGAAAGTTCAGTGAATTTGCAAAAAAGCAGCTCTGGGGGGGGGATTCGAACCCTGGTCGCATCCCCACAACTGCCACTTCCTCCCTTTGCGCCGTCGATGCTGTTGACTTGGCCGCTTAACAATTCATAGACTAGGAGGACTCCGATGGCTGGCAAACTTTCGGAGCTTATAACTCCTTCAGATCTATCTTTCGCGGCGGGCCGCCTACACTATTTCACCATGTAGTGCGTGAGCTTCCCCACATGACATCAGATTTCTACCGTTCAGACCTACGCTTCTTTTGCTTCCCTTGTTAGTATAGGCGTCGCGGTCTCGAGGCACGGGCGGCTCACGCAGAGCTTCCACCTCCATCATCGATTAATAAATCATCGATCAAGAAATATAGGGCAGATATAGATTACAAACATGGATGAGCGGAAACGTTCAATTTTAGGCCCCAAAAATCGCGATAGGTCGACAGAAAATTAATCCACTCTCTTACCCTTCGACTGGAGCGTGTTCTATCATTGGAGCAAGCTGTTCATCATGACACGATTCTTAGGCATAAAATCCGCTTCAATTTCAATTTGACTAATGTGAATGCTCCGTTAATGGAAGTAAACGATCCCTAGGCGAAAAGTTCAATTGAAGGGTTTGAAGCTGATACCACTTTAGTTTCAAAATTCGAAACGGATACATAATCGAATGAAAATTCCGTTGCATGATGTGCGACTGCGGCTCGTATGGGGCCGGTTGTATGCTTCCATAGTCGCGCAATGCGGTGCGATGGCCGTTGATATCTCGTCTTAATCGTCTTAAAGGCAGCATACACGCTCGTAAACGTGTTCGAGATAACTACGGAAATACAATGGCATGGCTCAGAACACAACGCCTACGCATTTCGGAGCGTCAAAGACGACTCACAATGACGCTTTGCGAGTAAGAAGTTTGCCCGCTCCTGTATTTGCGTCCTCCTCTAAAACAGGGGTGCTGGGCTATTCCCAACGTTGTCGATGTATGTGGGTGGTACAATAAGTACAATAGGTAAACAACATATCGACGATGGTGGGAATGGCCCAGTACCCCTGTTCTGGAGGAGGACGGCAAATACAGTGGCGGAGAGATACAGGACGGGACCAACTTCTCACTCGTGTAGCGGCCTTGTGGGTTGTTTTTGACGCTTCAAAATGCGTAGGCATTGTGTTTTGAGCCATACTTTCTATTTCCCTAGTTATATCAGCCACGTTTACGAGCGTGTATGCTGCCTTCAAGCTGATTCGCATTCAGAGCATGCGGAAGTTTTGTCGTTCGATAAGAAAAACACAATTCCATGGTTCAAAATACACTTTATTATTCAGCATAATCTCCCTCCTTGGACATTATTACACTTGAAAAAAACTCAAAAAAAAAATTGAAAAAAAATCCAAGTCTCATCCATAGTGATGAATCAACGCACAAAATCCATTTTTTCCTTTTTGAAACGCTCCAAATGTTGCTGAGAAAGTCGCATTCGAATGTTTTTGTTCTATTGTTAGCGAATGCGGCACCCATTGTTCACACAGCTTTCCAAATCCCAAAATTTCACTTGAAATATGGCTCACACTGCCTAATGAGATGTTTAGAGCCTCTTCTAAATCTCTCTCAGTCAATCGACGATCTTCCAAAACCATATACTGTATTTTAACTATGACTTCTGGTCTTAATGCGGTTTTTGAACGTCCTTCACGTGGATCGTCTTCAAGGCTTGTACGACCACGTTAAAATTCAGCAACCCATTTTTCTACTGTTCTAATTGTAGGTGAACAATCATTATACACTTTTAACATTCGTTCGTGAGTTTCTTTTGGTGCTACACCTTCCAAAAATAGTAATTTCATCACTGCACGATATTCAATTTTTTTTCCATTGCTGTGACTCGGCTACCCTAAATGGCTTGTCAACAAAGAATGATTTGGCAGACTGAAATGAAACTTCACACGCGTTCATATGAAGAGTGTACCAACAAAACAAAAATAATGGACTTGTAGCAACGCCCTCTCTTATCGAACGACAAAACTTATTGAACAACATGGTATGAATGCGGCGTAAGCTCAGGCCGGTGTAGTACTAGAAAATTACCAAAATTTTCCCAGTGATCGGTGGTAAATATGCAATTACCACCCGATTACGGGCATTTCATCAGAGACTTCACCCTAATCTCTGGTGTTGGTTAATTCTGCCAGATTACGAGAAAATATCACTAGATTCCTCCATAATTTTCCGAACTCCTCCCGTAATCTGTCAGAAAAATGGCGAATTCTGACAGACTACGAAATACGGCCCTAGTATCCAAATCGGATGTTTTTGGGCAAGTAAGAATGAGACTTCAAGGTCGAAACTATCCCGGGCTCAAAAAGCCTGGTGAATCGCGTCTTATGCTCCAGGAAACTGCGAAGAGAAAGGATCGAGGATTACGCAGAAACGCGGAAGTGATCCGTGTGGCGCGTGTTGTGCCTGAGTAAACGACACAGTACACCCTCAGACATGAGGTTTTTGAGATTTTCATGTAATTGTGTGGTGGATCCCTCCTGTCTAACGAATGCAAAGTGCGAATCCCTCAATTCCTTTAAATGAGCGAGATATCTTCTGGTTTCCAGGCAAATGTACTATGTTCCCTCGCGCGCTTGTGCGGAGCGAGGGTGACGACAGCCAGAAAGTGTGGGGAGAAAGAGACGTACAGTTCAACTGCGCATTGCCGTTTAGTCCGCAAAGTGCACGCTGATTGCGAAAGCATGCTCCGGCGCGGTTGCGAGTATCCTCAGACAGAGATGTTTGATCACCCGGGCGGTTTTTGCCTTTAGTGTCCGGGTGATCCCACATCCCTGTCTGAGGATACTCACAGCCGCGCTGGATCACGCTTTCGCAATCAGCGTGCACTTTGCGGACTGAACAGCAATGCGCAGTTGAACTGTAGCGTATGCGCTCAGAAATAAATTTGATGGACGGAAATAAATTTCAACCGGAAACAGAGAATATAAGCGGCCACAACTGGCCCGATTCCCTTCAGTAACCACAACGGACCACGTCCCTTTCACTCAAACTATTGTAGACTTTTCTTACTCCATAATTTCTTTATTTGTGAAGGAATATAATACTTAGGCACCCGATTTAATAATCGGCCTCAGGTACATCGTCGCACTTATAAGAGTGATCTCTGATAGTTGAATGGAGATTGATTCGCATGAACAAGGCTTTTAAGAGCCAGGATCAACTGTCACTCATAGGCCCCTGGTAACCACTAGATCTACGGACGCAAAACTACTTTAGAGGGCTAACCAAGATTCATCTATTAATATGAAAATGTCCGCTGGTATAAGATGTCTGGGAGCGTTATCATTACTTGTTTTCATAGAAACTCCATGGAAATGCTTCGATTTCTAGAAGCGGTTTCATTCATTTTTCCCTTGAATCCCGAGAGGCTCCTTCCAACTAGTTTTGCACCGGTCTATCGTCTCTTGCAGCAGTTGAGTATCAGTTGGCTCCGAATCACTTTGTAATGCTGCCGAAGGGAGTACGGTGGAGCAGCTGAGATGAGCAGGCGCTCTACAATGCAGCCGCCGCTGCGCGGCCCTCTCATCTTTCGAAGATTTTCGGAACGCATCAAGTTCTATGTTTTCAACGGCAATTATTAATTCGTTATTTGACTTGTAGTGTTTTCATTACTTTATTTTCGTTAGTGTCTCCTATTTCCTCGTATTGTTATAGTAGATGTCATGTCAATTACTTTCGATTCGCATTTTTCCCAAATCCTTTCGATTCGCATTTTTGGAAAACTTTTCGCCTCAAATTTCGGGTGGGTGACTTGTTTATGTAAGATTTCTTCCTCCCCGGAATTCCAACCTGCAGGGACGTGATTAAAAAGTTTTCCATCGGGAAAGCGGACCGGAATGCGGAAAACGAAAAAAAAAGGAAAATGCGGAAAATTTCACGACTCGAAATCAGCTAATTTTTTTTTGTATCTCTAGCCAAAATGTTGGAAAAGAATAGGCAAACAAGGCTGAAAGATCGCCGCTCATCCCCGGCTCCAATTCATTAGCGAATGTTCGAAAGTGTTCTGGCGGAGCGTTGATCAGTTGAACAGCGATAAATTATGAGCATAACATGGGATAGACTTCACTTCTTTGGAGGCAAACTATAGACGTTATAGCAGTCGTGCAACACTAACGAATAAGGTGAACAGAAGTTACCGTAGGCGAAGAATTATGGTGTTAGCGCAGTGAGGTGGGCAAGGTTGAGCAGCGTTGCGACTCGGCGCAACGCAGGGTCGTAAACAAAATTGAAAATTTTCTTTAACAAAATCAAAACCGGGGGGGGCTCCTACGATCTGATCGAATTTTACCACAAATTTCGGAGTTTTTTTCAACTTTCTCACTCTCGGAAAGCATGCGGATTTTTTATCTTGGGAGGTGGTCGTATGGAAATTTTCAACTAATTCGGTCAACGAGGAGGGGTCGTAGCTCCGCCGAAAATTGGCACAACGGCCTGCTCAACCCTTGGGGGCTACTTGGCCACACCCATTTTTCCGCGCCGCAGCGACTCTACTGATTTTAGAAGGGGGAGGAAAACCCTGGGTTGGTTCTTAATTTGTGCGGCGGTAAGGAAAGATAGGCGTGGCCAAGTGCCCCCGGGTGGTGGCCATCGTGTATCAACACTGCTAAGGAGGCGGGAGAAACGGGGGAGGAGCGAGGTTCCTGATTGGACGCAACAGCCGGGGGCTGGGGCTAGCCCGTGTTGCGTCCAATTAGGAACCTCGCTCCTCCTATCACGAATATCAGCTTCTTGCTCTCACAATATATCCCACTTTTTTGTATTGAAGATATGGCGCAGAGATGGATAGCGATAACAAGATTCATAAAAGACAGCTGAAGAAGGATGATCCATCAAAGCCTGGTTCGGTGCATAGCGATGTTGGTGCATTATTATTCCGATGCACGAAGCATTTCTCATCCTTATCATTCGTTTCTTGTCGTATTGTGTTTATTTTTGCTGTATCGTATCATTATATTGTTATGTTGTTATAGTTGATTCGGTTCAATTACCCAAGTTTGAGTGACATAACGCCGTGCGCGCCGAGGCTTGCGGATTACTTTATCGAGTGTGATTTTCAAGAAACAGAGATTGGACGCGGGAACGGCACGCCAAAAGTAACCCGAAGACTACCGTCGCGAGATTGGCCTGATGTGGCATGCCCGAGGAGTGATTTTTTGACAATGTTTTGTGCCCCACAAGGCTGGACAGTGGTAAAAGAAGAACGACCTCCAACTTTCTTTGTCTGTGCTCTGACGGATTCGATGCAAGCTTATCTATTTTGCTCGGAGGTATATGAGCCGTGCCAGTCCAATGCTGGCGTGGAGTCCTGCGATGGTTCGTTTAATACATCGAATGTCATGTATCGGCCTCGCGTCTATGCCATCATTTCACGTCATCCCGATTTTGACTTCTTTCAAAGATGCCTCTATCGCATCTATGGCCATAAGGAGTGATGTAGCTGGTGCAGAGATTATGATCGCGACCGTAATTAGCCAGATTCTATTGCTCGGCAGATACCCAATTGGGTTCACACTTGGAGGAAAACGGGACGCCGTACAACCAATTCTGCGACGGACCATACCGGTTACACAAGACCGTGTCTTGCGGCTCGTTGGATGTCTGGGCACCATTCAGGAGTTATTGACGTTGTTGAGAGCCGTTCTTTGTGGTGCGAGCATCATTCTGAAGAAGTTTCATTTCGATTATCAAGCTCCAGGCGATTATCCTTCGGTAATATTGCAAAATTTACTTTTTATGGCGCTTGAATTTCTACTCGTTCGCTTTCAGGAACCGATCCCGATGCTTAAGTGGGAATTCTGGAAAATGCCTTTTGTGCGGGATTGGAATCGAATTGGGCTATAAAAGCTCCCGACTTTTGCAGGTATGCTTTCATTTTTAATAATATAATTATTACATACTTATTTGAAAAAAAATTGAATATTCACATGAACTATGGTGATGGCACCAATGTCGTGTTCTCTCGGCAACGCTGTGTGGGGCAGCTAAAATTGTCAGGCACAATGTTTGGCTCAGAGGTACAGGAGTGCAATCCTCCAATTCTTTAGGTCGGTCATGAATGCGGCCCCCAATCCGGATATTTTTTTGTAAAAATCAAGAACTTTTGAACGTTTTGCTACATTTGGTACAATTAGTGTATTCGCTCAAAGTTGACTTCACCTAACCTTTGCCGATACTTTGTCTTCAATATTGCTTAAAATGTAGAGTCCGCTCCTTTCAACCGGTACCCAGCCTGCCCCACGACGGAATTGACTCGAAGTGTGTTTGACCCTGGCGTATCCTCCTCATCACCCCTTGTGTCGCGACACGACTCCCCCCTTCGCCCTGATTGGTAGTCAGACAAGGTCCAGCGGGGCAGTGACCAGAGGCGGTATTAAGTATCGCGGTGGTGCGTCAGATCTAGCGCAAACGCGCTAAGCGGAGGAGGAAATGTGCGAAGAATGAGACGCCGACCTTCAGAGTAGACTGAAAACGGTGGTAGAGCGCCACCGTGATACTTAATATCGCCCCAGGTACAAAGTTGGGTGGTCGTTAAATTTCTCTCTGAGAAAAGGAAAATTTGGTTATCTTGAGATGAGGGATTGTAAATTTATAAACAAAATTTCTCTTTAGGAAGGGAAGTACACAAAAATTTTGGACACAGGGTTGAGCAGGGCTGCGACTCGGGGCAAGGGGGGGGTCGTAAAATATTCAAAATATTTTTGAAAGAAAGAAAATCGGGGGTCGCACGGTTTGAACGAGCGTTACCAAGACTCTGAAGCTTCTCAATTTTTTCGTTGGATTTTTGTTTTCAAAATTTTGGTCAACGGGGATGAGGGTTGTAGCGCCGCTGAAAATTGGCGCAACGGCCCGCCCAACCCTGCCTGGACATATTTCGAAGTTTTCGATCGCGAGGAGGGTCGTAGCTCCGTCAAGATAGGCCGCCAAGCCCTGCTGAATCATGTAGACAGATCGACGAGTCCATCACACCCAGATGCCCACATAGGCGCTATTCATTCTGCTCAAGGCCAGCGCGTGATGCGCGGGAGGGCGTTGGAGTATGACTAGCGGCGACGCCATGGCGGAGCGGGTTAAAATGGGCCCTAACTTTCCCGAGCAAGCAAAAATAGTGCACGCGTTTACTATCATGGTAGCATATTATAGATCTGAACTTAATCGCTCCAGCCGCGAAGCGGCTGGAGAGGGTTGGTTTTGCCTACCCCTTGTGATCACTTACAATTTTATAAAGTACTTTATAAAAGCATTCAAACAAATCTCTTGCAGATTTCCTTCTGGATATAGGTGAATGGGGCCAAAAACACCACCTATCAAAATTTGGGCCAAATCGGTTCACAAATAACGAAGTTGTGAGCCCTAAAGCTTAAGAAAAATTTATGGTGCGCGCCGTAGGCCGTCACGTTTTTCATTCCTCATTGCTAGTATCCACTGCCAATGGTCACAGGCGGTCAATTTCAGGCAGGTAAGTTGGTAGGGGGACGCAGGCTGGTGAAGGTGCATCTGGCTTCTGATGACGTCATCGGGGCGTCGTGAAAAGTGTGTTTCGGGCTTCTGATGACGTCATCGGGACGTCGTGAAAAGTGCTTCGGGCTTCCGATGACGTCATCAGGACGTCGTGAAAAGTGCGTCGGGTCTCAAATTACGTCTTCAAGACGTCGTGGAAGGTCCAGAGCGGTTCATGTTGTATGTGCTTATTGCCGCCAAATTCTGAGTAGCGCATCATTTGTAGCGTGCCTCACAAGTTGATTCCTTACTGATTATCGTATCAGTCCATAGTGATTGATAAGTATTGAGTATTTTTCAGGGACATTACGGCGTAATATCAGGAAAAAAAAACAATTCTATCCAAAAGGGGTCTTCCAAGCGAAAGAGGTTTGGCTCGCGTCAGAAACGTTCCAACAAAAAGGGAACAATAGGAAAGTGAAGTGAGGAGAGTGTACAAATAGTGAAAAATATTTTCTCCAAGCGATATTCTCGGTCGACTCTTCTATACAGCGAAAACAAACCGTTGTAGTATTTCACGAGAAAGAGCATAATGGTTAAAAAAAAAGACTTTTATTCGTTTACGAGATTATATTGGAATACTCTTACTTGATGTTGTATTTCGATTTTTTTCATTTTTCCCAAAAGCTGGAGCTAACCGTCTGCTCTGGCCAGTTTGACATCATCCCTTTTAATGAAAACTATCAGATACAAATACATGTGTATTTTTAACGGTTCTCGCATGATCGCAGTTATTTTTGGAACCACAAAATAGTCCCGAGTAGAATACCGCAATGGTTTGTTTTCGCTGTTCAGAAGAGTCGACCGAGAATATCGCTTGGAGAAAATATTGTTCACTTTTTGTACACTCTCCTTTATTCACTTCCCTATTGTTCCCTTTTTGTTGGAACGTTTCTGACGCGAGCCAAACTACTTTCGTTTGGAAGACCCCTTTTGGATAGAATTATTATGGGATGAGATGAAGTTGAAGATGGATTATTATTGAAAATGTTGAAGAAGTTGTTACGGCCGTCGCCGCTATAGCGGAGTGGGCGCCACGCGCGTGCTGCGCTGGCGTTGATTAATACGGTTAGCGCCATAGAGCAATTATGTTATAGGCATGAGGAGAGAAGGAATATTTCCCAGAATGTGCTTTTTCAGAGGTGAATTTGTGAAAGAGCACAATGCGGAATAGGACACAATCGGAACTGGAGGACAAGCCGAAAACGAGCCGGAAACCTGGCAAAGCTGCGAAGGAGATGCACTCGAAAATGGAAATTCATGTTGATGCAAGCTTAAGAGCAGTACAAGTAAAACAGGTAAGGATTATAGTTCTGTTGTTATTTAGCTGTTTAGTATTAAATAGGTCGAATACAATTTTCAACCAGTTTAATTGTGGAACCGATGTCATGAAGGCGTTGTATTATTCCATCGAAATATTGCGTTCATCGTTGCACACTTTGAATGATGATTGCTACCGTGAAATGATCGAAATATTTTCTGTGAGAGGTTGTTACGGGAGGTGCTGTTGCTGATGCAGCACCCTTACAAAATACGGATCATATAGTCGGCTTGGATCGCATGGCTATTTTGCGCTCCTTATTGTGCGTAGGAGCATATTTGGTGCACGCTAGAAGATGCTCACGGAGTTAGCGCAATTACACAACAACGAACGCGAAGTATCACTGCGTTCCACGCCGACTGTACCTCCTTTGGCGAATCTAAAAATTAAGCTTCGGGAACAACTTCTGGATGTGTATAGCTATAAGCACGGTCAAGCGGACAACGAGTTGGGACGTAGAATGAAAAAACAATAGGCAGGGGGCATTGAAATTCTTCTCAAAAATGTGAAGCGCTCTTTAAGGCTAATCAGTAGAGCAAGGAGGGTAGTGGTATTCAAAAAATTGTAAATTTTTTCTTTCAATTTCAATGAATTTCCCTTTAAAGAAACATCAGTATCGAATTTGTCGAAGATTTTTGTCAGAGGGGAAGGGGGTGGGGACGCGAAAATTTTCAACATTTCTTGAAAAAAATTTGGGCACCAAATGGGGAGGGGACGTAACCTTGCCGAGAATCGTGACTTCTAGCCTAGTCATTCCTGTTAGCTTATCCTATCATAATTTTGAATATCCTTCTTTGTTTCTTATATGAATGGTACTTGAACAAATCACTCAGTAGCGCCACGATTTGAGCATGAGTCACTGCGTGAGCTTAAGTAATGGCATGAAAAACTGTGGAACATGATATTCTTTCGGTACTGAATCTTTTTACATGGGTCCAGCATTACACAAAAAAAAGGATATCCAATATTCAGTCATAAAAAACTAGTTACAATGAACGTGGCTGGGAGCCCCCAAGAAAATTTTTGAGTTTTCAGTCTCCTTGATTTGAATTTTTATGACGAAATAATCACCTCTTTCTACACTCAAAAGAGCGACCACACAAGTAGAAACAACGCTCAGAAATAGGCATGTAGTTGAAAAGGCATGTATGAGATTTTTGTCTTCTTTAGTATCCATCATATCTGCTTAAGTGTAATGTGTGAAAACAACAAAAACAAAAGTTAAAAAGGGATCGAAACTAATAATAGCCATCAATAGAAAGTTAAGGAAAACCTGGGAATTGAGTTAGAAGTGAAAGTTCCCTGTTGTCGTGACCTTTAATGGTTCTAATGACTTTTAGAGCAGGCTTGAGCAGGCCGTTGCGCCGATTTTAGGCGGAGCTACGACCCGCCTTGCTGATTAGATTTTTGCAAAAAGTTCCAAAATTTTCACCATTCCCGAGATTTAAGATTTCTTCAGCTTTGTTTGAGTGACTATCTAAAAAGTTCAAAATGCATACTTATTCCACGCAACTGAGTATTTTTAGGAAAATGTACTTTTTGTACGGAATTTTCGCAACCCCCCCACTTAATTTTTTCTCTAGAATTTTCGCAAATTTATAGGACCCTCCGTTGCACGGAGTTCAACCGTGCTCAACCCTGGTTAAGAGGCAGCACATACGCTCAGAAATAAAATCTTTTTTATGGCATAATTTGAAGGCCCCAAAAAATTTGATTCAAATGATATATTAACGGTTCTATACTTAATGGCTCTCAATCGGATCGCATTTGCTGAAACAAGGAAGCTGGAGACGAATTGGTTGGGACGACAACGTTTTATACTCTTGCGGCCTTTACTGGAGCGCAAACTCCACTTGAAGCGTCAGAAACGAGCGAAAATGATAGTATTCTAGCATTGAATTTGAGGGTGTTTGTTTTGATGGGCGGTATGGAAGTGGGCGGAGTACGGATGATTCGGTGTTTTAGTATGGCTCAATAACGGTCATTTTGGTTCTTTTTCAGCGCTTGCAGCGGCTCTATCGTTCTAATAGAAGCCGTGCGACCTCATAAAGTCGCAATCTCAACCTTTTTTTGCGATCGTGTATTCTGCCCTTAACGAGGTATTTCAAATGCCTCATCCTCATACCGTGATGTTCTATAGATGTTTGTACCTCACAAATTCCACTTTTGAGGACGTGCGCAGTATAGTTGTACACGAACGAAATTTTCGAAAAATTTTCGGAATTTTTTTCGTTTGTTCGAAATTTCGTCGAACGAATTTTTTTTCGAAATTCGTTCGTTCGAAATGATTTCGAACAAATTTCGAAAAAATACGAAATTTGAAAAAAATCAAACATGCGATTAGTTTCGAATTTCGTTCGTTCGACCTCCGAAATTTTGAAAGTTTTTCGAAATTCGTTCGGTCGAATTTTTTTTCAATTTTCGCTCGTTCGAAATTTTTTCGATTTTCGTTCGTTCGAAATTGTTTCGAACGAATTTTTTTTTATTTTTCGTTCGTTCGAAATTGTTTCGAACGAAATTTTTTCATTTTTCGTTCGTTCGAAAATATTTCGAACAAAAAAATTCCGATTTTCGTTCGTTCGACATTTTTTTCGAAATTGTACAACTATAGTGCGCAGTCCTCCAATATCCATAGAGATTCAATACATTTTTTGAGTAAATAAATAGAAAAAACTTTTTTTTCACTGAGTTTCTTGTTGCAGCGACTACGAACAGAGTGAGGAAAAGAAGAACAATCTTATTGCTGATATATAACTCGTGTTTTGTTGGCTGTGAGTCTACCTCCTTTTTCGTTGTTGGAATTCTGCCGTATTTTCAATCATCCGCAAACGATCTCGTTCGTTCGGTTGATTTACATGTTTGTTGCATTTGCTTGCACTTATTTTTGAGTTTTTACAAATTAGTTTGTGCAGATTCATAATTGTTGTTTCGCATTTGTGTTTGCATTTATGCATGTAAATAAACTCCTATATAAAATGAACTTTTTGGGAAGCATAGGAGTGCTCCACGAAAATATCTATCAAATTCGTTTAATTGCGGGAGAATTGCAAGTTACGGGAAATTTCTGCAAAAATTCCATACAATTACCACTGGTATTCTGACAGAATCCTCTCGTATTCTGGCAGAATTTTCCGTACTATCCCGAGCAGAGTACGGGAAAATTCTGACAGATTACGATAAGATTCGGTCAGAAAACGGAAAAATTACCACCAGAGGAGGGCAAAATCGTTCCGTAATCTGGTGGAATTTTCCCGTAATCTGCCATAATTTTTCCGTAATGCTCCGGCCTGAAAGGGAGGCAGTTAGAAATCAATCTACTCAATTCTTTTCATCAGGGCGTTCCTGGATGCTAAAAGGAAGTTGCGGCTCGTTCTCAGCAGTGTTGGGAATCTTCCATCGATGGCATTTGATGGGGCTCGTAGGTATGGTGTGTTCAGATTTTACGCTGAAATACATGATATTCAAGTGTAACAGAAGTATTTCAGTGGAATGAAACTGGAAAATGAACGTGAGCAACTGGCGATGTTACTGCGTACGCTTCTTGCTGAGGCTGTGAATAATAGGGAGCAAAGCCTTATTGCACATACTAGAGAAGTAATGCGCTGTCTGCAGATTTTTGATAATAAAGGGTGAGTTCCGCGGAACTTGTTCAGAGAATCTACCGCAGGATGTGCTGATTCTGCCCCACAATGAAGGCGTGACTCCGTGAGCGCCACACTGTTTTTGGTCATCCGCACTAATGCTCAAAAGAAAGATAACTGTTGCCTCCAGAATACGAAAACTGTTGCGTACGCTGAGGGAGGAGAATCGCAAAAGATCGTCATATCTGTTGTATCTGCAACAGTCGAGGATCACACTTTTGCGTTTGGCGAGTTATGTGGATAAGCTCACCGTGAGGGTGCAGAGGTCTGTTTGTTTTATTCTTTAGAATTCAGGCTTGCTTCTCTTACAACTGTGGATTTCCAGGGAAAAGGGGCTTGTAGAGGAGTGCCTGGTGGAAGTTCTGGTTCGCTTTTATCTGGAAAACAAGGATCAACAAATGAAGAGATTTTTGCAGGAGTTCGTTGTGCTTAACGCTCAGGTTGGTTTCTAGAAGTGGTGATTTCTGAGAATTTAGCTTCCTGGCAAAAGTAACGATTTGGTGATAGTGAATAAAAACTTAAAAATATCTTGAAATATCTTAAAAATGATTTGGCGTGAAATAACCTGGAAAAATAAAAAAGCCAGGAAATGAAGTGAAATAACGAAAAATGCGATTTGGTGGTCGATCATTTCACAAGCATCTCCGTTAAACTTGTCAATACGAAAACAAGCGCGCAACGAAATCATTTAGCCATTTTCGAGAACTGTGATGAGGGAACCAGTATAGGTCGAGCTAGGTGAACTTCATTCCACATCGTGACTGATTTCGTTTTGTTAAGTTTAACGGAGAAGCTTGTGAACCAATCGACCACCAAATCGCATTTTTGCTTATTTCACTTCATTCCCTAGCTTTTTTTTCAGGTTATTTCACGCCAAATCATTTTTAAGATATTTCAAGATATTTTTGAAGTTTTTTTCACTATCACCAAATCGTTACTTTTGGCAGGAAGCTAATTTTTCAGATATTTCACATATTTTCCCCGAAGGTTCCCTTTCTGGATTCAATTTCGCTCAACGATCTCTATTTCGGAATGATGAAGCATCTAACAGACGATATTGTCGTATGAGTACAATTTTTGAAACTTATCATCCAAAATCATAAAAATACCACTCATTGCCGCATTTTGTGCAACATGTGAGAACGCGATATTATTGATCATTAATATTTGATCTTGCATGATGAGAAGAATTTCCCGAACAAGAGCCATCAAAAATAATTGCGGCATTCTGTGCAACAGGCGAAAAAATCACTACCGCGCAGCACGCGCCTGACGTCCGCTCCGCCATGGCGGCGGCAGTAATGACTTTTTCATCATTTTCACTGTTAGTCCATCATCAATTTCAATCCATTCCACTATAATTGATTCAATTACTATCCTCTGCTACTGTGATTATGAACGCGTGTGCAGAATTTGCTTCATTGGAAAAATTGAGGTAGTTTTCCCCCTCCGCCATGGCGTCGCTGCTGGAGTATTCATAGTCTCCGCGAACGTGTGACGCCCGTAGAAACTATTCATACTTCAACGCCACGCCTGCACGTCACGCGCGTGTTGCGACGAGTCGTAAGGTGCAAATCATACTCGTCATCGCCAGCGCGTTACTCGCGTCACGCGCTCGCGGAGACTATGAAAACGCCAGCGGGGACGCCATGGCGGAGCGGAAAAAAGTGGACTTCACCTTTTCCAAACACGCGATTTCTGTGCACGAGTTCGCCACCATAGTAGCAAAGGATAATACTGGAATCAAATAATATGAAACGCAATGAAATTGGTGGTGTATTCATTAGCTACTGCGGAGCGGGCGTCAGTTGCGTGCCGCGTGGGCGTGTCGTCACGCCAATCATTTTCCAACGCCACGCTCGCGCATCACGCGCTGGCTTTGAGTAGTATGAATAGCGCCCAAGCAGCAATAATTCTGATTGTGTCGAAGTTGAATCAAATCGAATTTGTATGATCGAAAAGTGTACCAATCACAGTATTTTCATTGAAGAAATCGGCGATTTTTCACACATTTTCGCGTCGCCGAAATTGAAATTCATCGCGTCGTCAAGTGTGTAGTGCCACATGATATTTTGTGCCGTGTCATGACTTTATCGTTTCTCAGGAAGCATGCACCGAGTTATAAGTAGTGGGAAGCGATCAACGAGCAGCGTCGTGGAAAATAAGCAATGCTCCGTCGAGTGCGTGTGCGCTTTTTGGGAAGTAGCGTTCCTTTCAGAATGTGCGCAGTTTTTGCAGGTGATTAGCGTAACTTCGGAAGCGCGCGCCGCGTCATGGAGATCGAGATAGCGCATCGCCGGGGGGCGAGCGCGCTTTGTGGGGAATGCATAGCTCTCAACAGGAAAAGTACTGCGCGAATTAGTAGCGAAAGTGAGAAGCGCTTTGTTTGGAGCGTGCTCAGTCTTGGGAAGTGAGCAGCGCTTCTCATGTGAATCGGGGGACACTCCGCGCAGTTTCAAGCGGGGTTGCGAAGTTCAGCAACGGGGTCGTAAAAATTTGGGTCCGAAAGTGAATGTTAGTCAGGATCCCAAAAATTTCGGTTCAAAACTGAGAATCTCGTGGATATCCCATAAATTCTCGATTACTTTTGGTCCCTAAGGAAAGGATCGTAGCATTCGGTATCAGGCGCTTGGGCTCAACTACTGAACTAATTTTCGGCGTCTGACACCTTTAGTATTCAACTATAAACGGGCCGGACTCGGGGAGAAGGGATCGCGAAAATCGCGCCTCGGGGAGGGGGGATCGCAAAAATTTTATATTGTGGGAAAAAATGTGACGGGGTCGCTCCGATTTCGAAAAATTACGCAACGCTCCGCTTGACCCTGATTCCGCGTAAGACTCCAAACATAGACCTACACGGAGTCATACGATAAAGGGCAGCGGGAGTACAGCATCGCGATGCTCGTGGTGACGTCACAATCACGGTGGGACACTACCTAAATGCCTAGCGGAAGAACTCAACGAGCAGCCCAACGATGATGTCATTGACTTCACAGGTTATTCATTTTAATACTCACCATAAGCGTGTCGCCCGGGTTGTCGCGGTCCCATGGAGGAGAAGATCCTTGCCTGGGTCCACGACAAGGACGTAATCTTCGCCGAGGTCTGCGGATCGCGGCAAAAACCGCATCCCCCCAGCCGAGAGGACACCCCTATCCCCCAGCGATCTAAAATATGCTCGCCTCCGGAGAGTGACTCTCTAAGTCACGTTCCGGGGCCGGCATCAGAATGCCGAATGAAGACTCGGGGGAGAAGAGACGCCTTTTATAATGGCTGTGCACGTGATAAGCACGTCACAACGTGATCACGTGTTGATAACCACCATATCAAGCTACACTCTGATGCTTATCACAGTGTTAAGACTTGTTACCATGTTCAAACAAGAATGAGCCGTTTGGATCCCCAAAGCTGTATACCGTTCCTCGAATAGCGCCCTAGGACACTGGAAAAAAGGCGTGCATCCAGGAATTTCAAAAGGACTATGCATTCTCGACAACGTCATTCGCTTAGCATTTATAGAAACAGAATTGTCTAAGAATCTTTTTTTTTTCGGGAAAAAAAACTTGAAACTCGGAAAAATTAAATCAAATCATCCATAGATTCTATAAATTTATAAAATTGTATGTTTGGATTATTCATTTATTCGATAATCAGCGTCTAGTGCCTACAGTCGTAAGCTTGGGTGACCGTGATTCTGCAAACAATACAAGCGGTCGCGTTGCGGCAGGCGTAGTGTAATTTTGCTTGGAGAACTAAGACAATTCTGTCAAGCGCCCTCTCTCCCTACCTAGGAAATCGTCTTGTGATTGCCGCGACCGGTCGAGTCGCGGTCTCAAAACTAATTTTCTTCGAGTTCAGGATGAGAAAACCGACTGCCTTCTGAGAACGTTGTCGGGGATGTACACTCGCCTACCCGTGTCATCGATGTGGCAGGCTGCTCCGGCTCATCTGATTGCGTATGCACGAAAAACGATCGAACGTGTATTCATGGCTCAAATCCATGCTCTGGCGTTTTATCCTAATCTTGACGCGGATCGACATCGTGACGAGTTCCTGGTTTTCCTCTTGAGCATTTCTAGTTCTGTTTATATTCATTAGTTTGTGAAATTCTAGGTTATTCTCCAAATCGCTGTACCGCCTGGCTAGGTCAATCCATCCAGGCCATCAGATGCTGAGAATTCCAAGTGTGAGTTGTTTTCCTTCTTTCAGGTCCGACATTCGGAAGCAGCCGAAAGCGTTGCGCGTGACCGAAATGGGCGGAGCTTAGAATTGTTCCGCCCTTTTTGGGCAGAACATATGTGGTGCGATTGTGCGTTATACAGATGTTTTTCTGGGAAATACAACTTCGCAGCATCAATAAAAGATATGGCAAAGCAAGAATTGTAGAAGTCAAATCTTGGTTGAATCCCAAAATGGGCGGGGCTTCCAGTTCAATAGCTCCTTCCTTATAGGCAGTTGTGCAGACTTGTGATTTGGCGCAGCAGTGCTCAATTTATTCCTTCACTGCTGTGTCATAAATGGTTCTGCAAAGTTAAAGCCGCGGCGTTGCTCGCAGCGACGAACAGCGCTTTGTGATGCAATATCGATTAAATTCGGCGACGGGAGAGACCGTCGCGACGAGGGGGCACCGCAGAGTGTTTTGACGCCGCGACAAGGCTGATGCTCGGCGACCTCGCCGGCCTTTGCAACTTTGCAGACCCCTATAGGTCTCATCCAGACGCAGCAAAAATCAAATTTTTTCCTACGATGCTTCATACAACACTTGGTAGAAGCCTTCTGAATATTCCGACGACAGTTTTGAATGGATCCTAGAGTGTTGCCCAAAGTCATCTCTATAACGAGGTTTCTTTTTGCGTACTTTTCAGTCGTTCTTCTTAGGAGTGGGTAAAGGATTGAAGGAATCCTGAAGTTGCTTTGGGGTCAAAATGGGCGGAGCTTAATGTCCAATCGATTTTTCTTGGGGTTTGGCCGCAGATGTGTTAATGTGGTAATTCTGCAAAGCATCTTTTCGTTATCGGTGAGTACGCCATAGAACTCTCCTCCAACTATCGGAAATGAATTTTTAACAACGATGCTTCACGCCACGCTTTGTGAAAGTCTGCTATTTTCAGCGGGAGTGTTCTATGCATTTCGAGAAACTAGTTCCAACTATTTTGCATGGCTAGGTTATTTTGAGTTTCCTTGATTCTTTGTTCTTGTATAGTACAACCGATAGAGAAATCCTATAATTGAATTAGGGCTAAAAGGGGCGGAGCTTAGTGTCCATACGCTCCTTTTTTTACATTCTTTGGAATTTCGAGATCGTCCAGTTGGTCAAAAAATGTGTAGGTCGAATGATAGAGAAACCTAAACCTTATAACAGAGTCAAAATGGGGGGGGGGCATGTTTTCATGCGAATTTTTTCCGACTTACCGCCGTTATCTTATTTAGTAGGCGCTAGTTATGCACCAGCGTTTCGCAGCCGCTGGCTTCCACGGCATGTCTGCTGTTGGTCAATTTTGAAATCTGACGAATCGCAGACTTCCCGCCGGAACCAGCGGCAGCGAAACGCCGGTGTATAACTAGTAGGGCCTTATGTGAATAAAAACCTGAAAATTTTCGGAACTCTTCGGTATTCAGAAGAAATTTCCAGGTTCTTCATGGTGAGGCGCCATGGCCGTCGGCTCAAGCAGAGATTAGCATTATCAATGCTTATAAGTCTGCTAGAGACAAATTGGCCTGTATTGTGAGGTTCGTAATCTCTTGAAATCCAACGCTGATTTGATATGTATTGACTTGTGTGGACTTACTGATATTTCTCTGCAGGTGTTGTGAAACGATCAGTAATCTTATATCAATGGCACCCGGTGTTGGAGCAGCGGCGGCGGATGACGTCACTCCCGTGCTTGTATACGTGCTTATTCAGGCAAGTCTTTGGCACACTTCCAGATGAACTTATAGGAATTCTTTTCCAGAGGGCAATCAATACGGGGCTATTTCGCGGCGACTTTGAGGGGATTCTGCGGGCATTTCTCGTTGGGATGTTCCACAGTATCGCTAAATTCTGTTCGCAAAGTTTTCCAGGCTTTGCGAATCAGAGTGCTGTTTCGCTGCGATTTCGGAGAAATTCCGCGGGTGTTCCGGAGTTTAGAATTTCCCGGGAGCTTTATTAGTGTCGTTCCACGAAGTTGTCGAATACTCGATATATCCCCAGTGATTCCGCGAAACTCCCGCGGAGGTTCCTTGAAATCTCCGCTGATTGCCCGATAAGGCAACATCCTGTCTGAAACCTGCGTGAATAAAGCCGTAGGGGCTGGGATTGGTTTTGACCAGGTACTTATACCAAATTTTTCATTGCCCGGTGTGAAATGCATAGTATTTTCAGGCGAATCCGCCATCGCTGCTCTCAAATGTACAATATGTGCAGGGATTTGGCGGGTCACTCCTTGATGGAGCCGAAGGGTATTGGTGGACGCAGTTTACAGCAGCCATTGAATTTATAAAAACTCTTTTATAAAATTTATTAAGATTGCAGGGCATTGCGATATTTTCTGGCTAAGTTTTATTGTTAAAGAGCGCTTGTAAATTTTTAACTAGAGAGATAGCTCTGAGATTGGTCTGGTGTGGATCATAAGTGTTTATTTTACTAACGAACAGTGTGATATTTTGACTTTCGTACGTCATAAAGAGATTTGTTCATAAAGATGTTTATTGGAGCTTTGTTGTGTGAAAAAGGTTCAGGTTCTCTTTATTTCTGGGGAAAGTGAATTCCAAAACAAGCTAGGTTATAGCGTCTCTCCACATTATATTCCAGAGATGAACGAACATTTTGCTCAGTTCAAATTTTGCAAAGGACGGACGGCTTCTTTTGATGCTGAAAGCCGTAATAGGCTCCGCATATACGTAGTGACACAAAATTAAGGTACGTGTACTCATTGGAATCTCACCCGCGGCTGGCGCGCGCGGTTTAAATCTCACTGGCGGCTGGCGAAATGGTAAGCTGATCAGCTGCGCTCTTTTTTCCGCCTGAATCAATGTGTTTACTATTGATTGCTGGCGCGAAATCGGTGCACGTATGTAATAACGTACGGCACCGAGTTTGCGCCAACTTTCAATAGGGAACGCAAAGTATCATTGGGATCCGTGCCGACTGTATAGTCCTGTGTATCAATATTCTGTGTTTGAAACTCCGTAAATGTTCAAGGGAATTTCAGAAGAGAGTATTCATAGCTTTGCAAGATGAATAGGGGTACTTGAAAGGCAACTTCTAGGGTGTTCAGAAAAAATTCGGATTTAACTCCTCTGAGAGAAATTGCCGCTGCGGCTCCGCGACAGTGCCGCTTTGGAGCCTACAGGCACCGAAGCGGCACTATCGAGGAGCCACGCCGGTACAACCGCGGAGCCGCGGCGGAACTACCGCGGAGCCGTAGCGGCGATGCGGCAGTGCCGCTTCGGCTCCGCGATAGTGCCGCAGCGACTCCGGGAGAGTATCTGATATGAAGTTATTTAAGAATGATAAAACAACGAAGGGGGCCTATGAACAAAAATACGCACCTGCGTTCGTTTCGTCCTCTGTCTAATGGCGACAGAGATTACCGCCGCTTTGCGCCCAAGGAAAGACGGAATGTACCTCAAACTTGGGTAATTGAACCGACGACAATTTCGATTTACCACACAGGATAGTACATCGTACTTCACGCGGGTTCCCTGCTGCATCCTCGCGGAGCCGGCGCGGTTTTAACGCGAAGCCGCTGCGGTACTATCGCGGCGATGTTGAGGCTCAAGGCACGGCAACGAAATCGTTTGATCACGGAGCCGCCGCGGTACTATCGCGGCACATTCGAAGGTCGCAGTACTTACCCGGCACTGGCGCGGCAAATTTTCTCAGAGTCTAGCTCATCACTCCAGTGAGCCGCCTCAGAAAAGTTGAATTTTTTTCCAGAACACCCTAAGATAGCCATACGAGCTTCCGTATGGTTTTCTGAGCAAAACCGATCACCCCCGAGGAATTCACTTCACCCTATTTTTACCCGTGGTTTAGGATCGGTTACGCTGCTTTTCTTTTGCATCAGTGACTTACTTGTTCGTGTTACTAATACCATGCAAGGCTTAATCGATGTCCTCGTGCTGCACTTACATGAGTTTCCAGACGAATATTTCTGCTGGCAGGCGGTTCGCTGCTAGTTGCAAGCGAAGAGTGGGGAAAAGAAAAATGTTAGCGATTATGTGGATTCTAGGGAAATCCAGAAAATAGGTCTCCTTCAAGCCTAAGACAACCAACGCAGAGAACACAATGGAAGGATTCATAGGCTGGATTACCCAGTTTTTGAGGCCTCTTTGTTTTTTGTATTGCATTTTGAGCATGTACGTACACTTCATTTCGGAGAAAAATATACTACGATCCATCGCGTGTTTGTGCGCGCGTCTACTGCTCTCTCCATCTCACTCATGCATTCTCACTGTCTCTTATTCTTGCTCTGCTCAAGTTTGCAGTATACCGAGAAAATTCCGTTCCACACAAGCCCGTAAGATCGGCAAGGCACATTCTCCAAAAAGTCTAATCAGAAATGTTCGCCACTTCTTTTTTTTTTCGAAAAACCTCAAACTAATAGGACGATCCTCAACCTTCTTCGGAGATTACGGAACAAACCATTTGTTTTTCGGATATGGCCTTCTTGAGATTCCTTTAGGACTATTCAAATATTGATCCTTTAACTGGGGAACCACGCATCGTGTTCCTCGGATCAGAGTGCTGCTTTTGGTTTTCTGGTCAATTCTGGCAAATTTCGAATATGAATCGGGATTTAGCCGCGGATATCTGCCAGAAAAGTTTTTGCCGGTCAAAGTTCGTAATTCCTACAGCTGAGCTGAATGTGATGTTTGTAGCTCTTGGATGAATTTGGCTCTAAAATTTCAAAAGGTTATTCGACGTACTGAGCTTGAATACTGAGTCGGTTCCTTGGGCAAGGGGACAACCACGAGCCCGCAACATCCCGCAGAGGTCCGCCCGTCCACCTTCGGTGGACTTGCGGACCTCTGCGGGATGTTGCGGGCTCGTGGTTGTCCCCTCCTTCACTTTCAAAAGAATACACTGGCGAACCATTAGTTACAGATCTCCTGGAAAGCTAGAAGCATCTAATTCTTTGTGGAGCGCCTATTTCATTTGTGTGTATGGTTCTGAAAGCGTTTTAGAAAAACGTTCCAGATCTGACTCAAAATTTCCCCTATGGGGTCTTTTTCAGGTGCTGATCACGAATCTGATGTTTATTGGACACTTTTCGAGAGTATTCAACATCTTTGCTGTATACCAGATTGTTCAATAAGTTTTGTCGTTCGATAAGAGAGTGCGTTACTACTATCCCAAAACTTTTTTATTTTGCTGGTACACTCTTCATACGAACGTATGTGAAGTTTCATTTCAATCTGTGAATTCATTCTTTGTTTACAAGCCATTTAGTGTCGCCGTGTCACTGCAATGGAAAAAATTGAATATCGTGCAGTGATAAAATTCTTATTTTTGAGAGGTGTAGCACCAAAAGAAATTCATGAACGAATGTTGTGGCTTGTGGCCAAAGACTCCATGACTCTAGGTACGGATCCTAAGGTGTTATGGACCAGAGGCCTTAGTGTGCCGGACGGCGACACCTTTATGCAATGTGCGGGATACTTTCGCGATATAGTTGTGCACGCTATATCGCTCGAACGTTCCCTGTGTACACTCAAACGTCTGCTGGGTTCAGTAGAAGCAGGGGCACCAACGAGCAGGTACCAACAGACTTGTATACACACACCCCCAATGTTAAAAGTGTGTAATGATTGTTCACCTACACTTAGAACAGTGGAAAGATGAGTTGCTGAATTTAGATGTGGTCGTACAAGCCTTGAAGACGATCCACGTGAAGGACGTCCAAAAAGCGCATCAACACCAGAAATCATAGCCAAAATACAGGATATGGCTTTGGAAGATCGTCGATTGACTGAGAGAGATTTAGTGGAAGCTCTACACATCTCATTAGGCAGTATGAGCCATGTTTTAAGTGAAATTTGGATTTTAGAAAGCTGTGTGCACAATGGGTGCCGCATTCGTTAACAATCGAACAAATACACATTCGAATGAGACTTTCTTAGCAACATTCGGAGTGTTTTAAAAAAGATAAAGTGGATTTACGGCGTCGATTCATCACTATGGAGGAGACTTGGCTCTATCACCATGATCCTGAATCGAAACAAGAGGCTAAAGAGTGGTGTAAAACTGTTTGTTCGGCTTCGAAACGAGTTCGTGTCCAGAAATCGGCCAAGGAGGTTATGGCATCAGTTTTTTGGGATGCGAAAGGATTTTTGTTTGTGGAATACTTGCAAAGTGGTAAAACATTAATTCTGAATATTATTCCAGCCTTTTGGACCAGTTGAAGGAAGAAATTCGTGAAAAAAGACCCGGTTTCCAGAAAGAAAAGAAGAAAAAAATCCTCTTCCATCAGGACAATGCAGCGTGTCACAAGAACATTTTGACAATGGCTAAAATCCATGAATTAAAGTTCGAATTGTTGGAGCATCCACCGTATTCACCAGATTTGTCCCCCAGCGACTTCCATTTGTTTCCAGAACTCATAAAATTTATGCGTGGCAAGCGTTTTTCATCAAATGAAGAGGTCATAACGGCTGTTGAAGCTTATTTTTCAGACCTTCCGGATTCTCACTTCAGGGATAGGATCCATAGATTGAAGGATCGTTGGAGCAAGTGCTCAGGGAGAATATACTAAATAACAAAGTGTATTTTGAATCATAAAATTGTGTTTTTTTATCGAACGACAAAACTTATTAAACAACCTGGTATATTTTAGTGAAAGGGGAAACCCATCCCCATTGGGGGAGAATTTTGAGGGTAAAAGGCGATATTCAACCATTTCCGGAATGGTTCGATAGATAAGGCCTAAAAATTTTATTGTCGGGGTTTTGTGGAATGCTCAACACGAATCTGCAGTCTGTTTATAGAATTTCGATAAATTACTATATATAGGTTACGGTAGGTATTCCAGCTTGGTAAAGGTCCCAGATTGGTCTCAAAATTGCTTTGCGGATGTTATTTGGGATGCCGAACACGAATGTGAGGTCCATTTTTCGATTCTCGAAGTACTAGGGTAGGTAATTAATAAGGCCAGTTAAAGGGTTTTATACCTACCGTAACCTACAGTAACCCTAAGTCTAGCGACAAACAGCTCCAGATTCGCTTTCAGCGCCCTGAATAGACCCCAGTCTAAAGTTTTGAGTCGAATCCAATTTTTTTAACACCCAAAAAATTGGCTGATGGGTACTATACTATGTTTATCTTGAATTGCACAAAACACGGTCGGCCAATAGTCCTCTAATTGGCCCGTTAGTACCGTAGTGTACGCCCACGACGCGTTCTCGGCAGACACGGGTGTGCATCCGGTGTGCAGAGCAATCGATTCGTCAATGCCGTCACTCGGCCACCCACCAGGGTCTGCCGAGAACGCGTCGTGGACGTACACTACGGTACTAGCGGGCCAATTAGAGGACTATTGGCGGACCGTGTTTTGTGCAATTCAAGATAAACAGAGTATACCTTTACCTTCTCGCAGAGCTTCGAAAACGCTTATAATTTTGTTCAGCGGTGTCCTTAGCGGAATCCGATGTCAGATTCGGAGACAGCGGGCCAGAATTATCGATGCCCTGCTGGACTCCCTAGTCAGTACGCTTTTTTCCCGCTGTATTGAACAGTCTCAATCTGCTCCGCGTCTATTTGGTACTTGTTTCGATCTACATTCGGACATAACTGAAAAACGACCAAACTAATCATAATTGTGGATAACAAACTTTTTTTTAGGATTAAAATCCAGTGACGTTTTCCCATTTCTCATGTAATATGTATCTAGAAATACATAGAAGCTATAAAAATATGAGTCTTCTAGCATGCATATACGTGTCTCTTGCTTTGTCCATGCTCATGCTCATGCTCAAGTGGTGACACCAATTGTCGACAATGAGTAACATGCCGCCTATTAACATGTCACTTCACCTCGTTGATACACACCATATACTCAACCACTATTAGATGCTATGTCGCAAAAGACCGATGATGATTTCTTCTCTCCTAGCTTGGCTTTCATTAGTTTTTCTCTAGTTTCACCCACAAAAAAAGATTGTAAAAAAGTTACTTCAGTTGTGGGATACTGTGGATTAGTTATAGGGTAATATGGAATACTGTAGTTATTGTAATGTAGGTTCTCCAGTTGAATACTGGTACTTGCAGAGACGCATTTATTTTTGATTTACTCGACAAATATAGGTTTCTTTAGAGGAAGGCGAATCTCTCACGCCTTCTTGAACAGCAGCTTCTTCCAGGAACACATGCTTACCACGCATCATGTTGCCTAATCACGTAGAATATGCACTTTTTCATGTCTTCTCTAGGCATAACGCGTCGTTGTTTTTCGCTCTCCTGTATTGAAGGCACATTCAGAGATCAATTTTTCGTATTTCCTGTTTATTAGATTTGCAAATCTATGTTCGTAGCTACTGAAGACTCCTCTGAACCGAGTAATAACTGGTTTCCTTTGTTGGGCGTGATGGAGAGCGTACACCCATTACGAAATTTTTAGTGTGCGCAGAAAAATTGCTTCGGATTTGACTCAGAATTTTTTCTTGGGTTGAATTGTCGGGATTAAGCGGGGTCCTTAACATAATCAGACCACAATTTTTTCTACAACCCTACCAAGCGCGAACTATCAGTTCACTCAAATAAGCGAGGAAAAACGTGGGCCACGCATTCTCACTAACAAGTTTTCAATCTCATTAGAGACGAAAAACGCTTCTGATGGGAATTTCGGTGAATATCTATCTTCTTTGATTTATCATCGGACTAGCCTTATGTTGGGGTCTGCTGTAGTAAATTGGATGCGATTGTTGAGGAAACGGGCCCACGGCAACTCGTTCACAATCAATCTCAACGTTCTAAATTTTAGTCTTCTAGGGGCTCTAGTTCCTTCCGTGGAGGATCCTGAGCGATTCTGGGGACTCCGTTGTGTCAATCAAGAAATTGTCTCCAATACAAGCGGGAGAACTGGAGTGCGATCCCGAGGCTGAACCGTACTAAAGTCACAGTGCAACCTTATGATCGATTTTTCGTTTTTCTGCTTATCTTGAAGAAAATTTCACGCTGATCTCAGGGGTGTCTCCGGAATCGCTTAGAACTCACTACGAACGGAGTTATGGCCCCTAAAAGATTTTGATTTTGAATGGCGACAAGTTCGCCGGCGAGTTGTCTCGAACCTGTATTTCCTCGTAATTTGCAGCCATCGTTCTGAAGCAAGCCACCCTATAAAGCCAGGCCGAAAACAAATGGAAGAACGTAGATACTGAACAAAGTCAATCGCGCTTCTCTCCTCTATTGAGACCGGGGACTTGCCGGTGGGCATAACCCATTGTTTTCTGTTCTTTGGGCGTGGTCGACCTTTTCCGCGCTTCTTCTCTCTCATTTGAGCGAATTGAGATTTCGCGCTTGGCAGGGTTGCTACACCCAGCGGCCTGAGTATAATATCGAAAATTACCCCTGAGGTTGGACTGTGCCTTAAAGGTCCATTTGTCGATTTTCTGGAAATGTTCGTAGATTTGGTGAGGTCGAAATTCCTGAGCGAAATGGTACTTCTGATCATTTGCGAATCTGTAAGGTATGTTTGACTAGGAAGTTCTCGGTAGGGGTTATTCGGTGAGTTCAAGACGAATTTGAGCTCCTTTCAACGATATGTGGTAGATTACTGTGCTTCTCCGGGCCAAATTTCGGTCCGCAATGGCGTATCGCCACGCCTTGCGGCCGCGCGCATTCGAGTCGGAAGAGTTTCCAGCGCCGCAGCCTCCGATCTGTTGACTCTAGGTGGATTTTAGAAACTGGAAAGTAAACAAATCCGAGAAAACTGTATAATAAAGCCGTATCGAGTCGGCTTTGGCGCTGGAAACTCGACTGACTCCCGCGCGTGCGGCCGCAAAGCGTGTTGAGACGCAATTTCGGACCGGATTTTGACCCAGATAAGCACCGTACGGTAGGTTGCGGTGGGCATACCGTACGCTGAATGCGAATTTGATGACCATGAATAGCATCGAATCCACTTTGGTGAATTCCTGCGCAGTTTCCGTGCAAACGGAGGTATGACCCCGAAATTTGTTGAGATTAGCAAGGCGACAGTCTCGTGGACGAGTTGTCTTTAATCCGTAATCCTCTTTGCTTGCCACCCTCGTAAGGGAGGGGAAGGTACAGACTGGCCAGTAAGATGGATGGAGAAATCACAGATATCGATTGAAATCCATAGTACGTCGAGCCTGCTTTAAGCTCACTCTGAAAGAAATTGCCGCTGCGGCTCCGCGATAGTGCCGCCTCGGAGCCTACAGGCACCGAACCGGCACTATCGCGGGCGCCGGCACTACCGCGGAGCCGCGGCGGAACTATCGCGAAGCCGTAACGGCGATGCGGCAGTGCCGCTTCGGCTCCGCGATAGCTCCGCGGCGGCTCCGAGATCTGATATGATATGAAGTTATTTAAGAATGATAATACAACTAGGGGGGCCTAAGAACAAAAATACGCGCCTGCGGTCAATTCGTCCTCTGTCTAATAGGGATAGAGGTTACCGCCGCTTTTGCGCCCAAGGAAATGCCGAAGGTACCTCAAACTTGGGTAATTGAACCGGCGACAATTTCGTTTCACCACACAGGATAGTACATCGTATTCCACGCAGATTCACTCTGCATTCTCGCGAAGCCGGCGCGGTACTATCGCGGCGATGTCGAGTCTCAAGACACGGCAACGAAATCGCCTGATCACGGAGCCGCTGCGGTACTATCGCGGAACTATCGCGGCACAGTCGGGAGTTGCGGTACTCTCCCGGCACTGTCGCGGCAAGTTTTCTCAGAGCAGAAGCTCGTCCAAAGGATGTGGCTTTCGGTTTCTCCCTGCATTTTTGTCTTTTGAAGCAGTTTGTTTCTTATATTCTGGCTGGTATCATACAATAGCCGACTCTCTCTAGAAGAAAAATTTTACAAAAACTTCCATGAATAAATCTGGTGTCCCTAATGAATAGTTTTTTTTAGTTTATTGAGAAACTCGAGAAGTATGTCAAAATATAGATCAGTGCACTGGAAGATACAGTTGTGCGCAAATGTAATGTGTTCTTAAAGATTCGTCTTAAAAACAGTTTTTTTGGGTGGGAGTTTTAGAAACCATGCGAAGAGACCCGTTCTGTGCTGAAACGTTGGTCAAGTTTCAAATTTCCTCACCTCAAAAAGACTGGTCTCATACATGGGTAGGAACCCGAGGCCACACCACCGTTTACGAGTTCTCCAACTCAGACTTCTCGATCTCAGAGAATCGAGATCACAAACGAAGACGTGAATGCATGAAAAATAAGAATGAGGTGAATGCTCCGCGTCATGATTTTACTGGCGTCCCTTTTCCTTTATTAGTTTCGACTACTTTGAAAATTTTGAGGGTTACCCTAATTTTTTTTCGGAATACTCGAAGCAAAAGTTGATTCTGTTTTTCATTGTGGTCATACATATGTTTCTTTTAAAGAAACTCAAATGTTGAACTAATATATTTTCGACCAAGTGCGCCATGCCCTGGAATGCAATCCAAAAACGTGGAATCGATTGTTTGCCAAGACCTTTTTTTTAAATGTTATTTTCTCAGTTCGGCCGGTTTTTTTTCTCATGCTGTTTTTTCAAAGTTCCTTAATGAAAATGTTTTTTTCACAATTTTGTTTCAGGCTGGACTCTAAAAATCATATTTTCATAGACTCGTCATTGCTCACTTTCTCTATATTATCATGTAACTGTTAATCTGTTGTGAAAGTAAGATGATGGAGCGTGGAGAAAAAAGGCGAAGAAAATCCTGAGAAATGTTTTTAGTGGAGAGTGCGCTATGCACATGGCTCCATGACATTGCTCACCCGTGTGCGTACGCGTCGCGGTCCGGTAAGTGTCGCGCGCGCGGCGAACGCTGAAAACACACCGCCGTTTAGAAAAGTCTACAGCGCTCCATTCTAGTAAATGGCTATCGATTACGACAAGAAATAAACGCGGGAAAGCTAGAAACGCTCCAGGACATGCTAATTTATCTGATTTCACCTAAATCCGAGAATGTCGCGTCTCCGCCCGTCTCTTCGCGCCCGACGCTCACCAACCGCGACGCAGCATGCATGGGTGAGCAATGTCCGCCTCCCCTATGCACATGCTTATGTATAAGCAGTTCGACGATGTGGATACGATTTACTGCACGGAAGTCAATTGAAATGGCTTTTTTCTTGACAGTTTGAAATCCCTTTGATCGATGATGCCGCCAATGCCTGGCGGCCGGCCGCAATGATCGCGCCTGGTCAATTTATTAGACTAAATATGATACGCAGACCTCTATGACATACCACCACATCTCCCATGTTGACCACTTCATGGCGAGTTTTTCTTCCAAATTCAAAATGTATTGATACATCGCTGAGGATTCTGTTAATTCTGGAAAAAAAAACGTGGAAAAAATGTGAAAACTTTCCCAAATTAATCGGAGGCAGTTTGTTGGATTGCAGTTCCAAGACACCGGATATGGAAAAAAGTTTGGCCGTTTGCAGCGCAAGTTTGAAGATTTCTCTGACGAATTCAGAAGCGATAAAGTTTTCTCGGAACATTTTCATCGATTGAAACTTCACAAAATTAGCATAGGGTTGGCTGAGAAGCTGTCCAATTAACTGACAGGAGGACTGCAAGTTAAGCAGTTGACATTTTCTTCATTGAGTGAAATGCTGGACAAATACACAGAGAAAAAAGTTGCACGTGAATTACAAGTACATACACTTACTACATCCAAAAACTTCGTCAATTAGATTAGCCAGTTCCAGGCCGTCTTTCCTTCAAGTTCCGTCTGGCACCAAATTCGTCTCGGAATGTTCTGTTATTCGTGCTCCAACACCCTAAACGTTGTCCTCACCTACTTTTCGGTAATCGGAACAAAATGGAGTTGTCGCTCTGGTTACGCATGGCAACACCATTTAAATCTTTCCACACCTACTTGGGGTAGAAGTATTTTTCCGAAGAACTTATTCTATCATTTCCTCATCGTTTTCATAAACGCTCTGCGGTCTGCGGTCCCAAAGTCAACTTCGGAACATAGGTTTACGTAGAAATCAATGCTTTACAAAGCCTAGAAAATGCATGAGTGACAGTTCGGTCCTAGCCGAGTTGTGTTTTCAGTGGTAAGCGCATCTGCTAAAACAACTATTTTTTTAGTATATCTAGGTCTTCAATAGTGAAACTGCGCAGCATCTCGCCCCGAGCTGCGGACTCCAAGAATGTATAAGCATTTATCAAGCTTTGCCAAAAGGCAAGGGTAACCCCATCAGGCATTTTCGGGTGTTTGAAAAAAATTCCTAGGATCTTGCTCAAAACTTGTATGTAAGGGAAATTTAGGGTGCTGAAAACGAATGTGGGGTACAGTTTCCAAAATTCTCAGGTTTACTGTATGTAGATTACGGTAGGTACAATGAAATTAGGGGGCGAAATCTACCTTACAAGGGAAGTATACAAAGCGTAGGTCGGATCTGCCAAAACAACTAGTGTGGTTAGTATCTCTTGTGGCTCAATAGTAAAACTGCGCAGTATCCCGCCGCGAGCCGCAGGTTCGAAGAAGTTACAAGCTTAAAAAGCTCATTTTTCGTGCATTTTGTACCTTCCAAAAACCGCGTTATTCTTCGGAAGATCCGGAAACGGACCTCATAAATGTGTTCAGCACCCGAAACTACCCCCCTGAGCAAATTTTGGGTGAACCCACATTCTCCGTACTTTGTCCAGACTGATAGCGTTTTGGACTTGTACGGATTTTCGGTTGGGCGTTTATTTCTACCAATTGAGGGCTCTGGAAGCGTTTTAGAAAAATGTTCCAGATTTGACTTAAAATTCTTCTAGGGGGTTTTTTGGGGCGCCGATCACGATTCTGTGATTTATTAGTCGATTTTCAAAAGTTTTCGGCTCATTTCGTTTGAAGCTTTCCAACCGGGGAAAATTTCGAGGGAAAAACGCCACTTCCGAAATTTCTGGTCTTCTACGGTAGATTTGTCTCAAAATCATTTGCTGAAGGTTATTTGGAGTGCTAAACACGAATCTGGAGTCCGTTTATCGATTTTTCGCAGATTACGGTAGATTACGGTGGGTATACGGTAGTTTGGTCAAAATCTCCGATTTTACTCAAAATTTGTATGCGGGGGTTATTCGGGGTGGAGAATACGAATTTAACGTTCGCTTGTCTATTTTGAAAATACTAAAGGGGGTTTTGACCCCTAAATGACATGTTACCTATCATAACCCACAGTAAACCTCAAAATTTCGACAAATGGACTCCAGATTCGTGTTCACCACCCTAGATTACCCCTACATACGAATTTTGAGCTAAGTCCGAGAAAATTTTTTGAAACTCCAAAAAAAAAATGCCTGATGCCCTTGCCTTTTCGCGAGGCTTAAAAGGTGTCCATAACTTTTTTGAACCTGCGGCTCGGGGCGGGATACTGCGCATTTTTACTATTGGGCCAGAAGAGATACTAACCATACTAGTCTTTTTGGCAGATCCGACCTACGCTTTATACTTCCTTGTTAGCGTTCCGACAATTTACAAATAGACATATAATTCGTATTCAGCACCCTCGAATAAACCCCGCGTAGAAATTTTGAGTCATTTCTGGGATTTTGACCAAACTACCGTATACCCACCGTAATCAACCGTGAGTGGTCGAAAATAGACATACGGACTTCAGATTCGTGTTAAGCACTCCAAATAATCCCTAGAGAAACATTTTGTGTCATTTCTATCGTAGGGTTCTACAAATTGTCAAAAGTAGCGTTTTGCCTCAAATTTTCCCGCGATTGGAGGCTTCGAACGAATTCAGTCGAAAACTCTGGGAAAATGCTAGATAAATCTCAACTTCGGGATAAGCACACCAAGAAACCGAGGTTTAAGTCAAAATCTGAAAAAAAAGCTTGAACGCTTTTAGAACCCCCAAATTGCTGAAGGAAACGGTGAGCAAACAATTCGTACTAGTCCAAAACACCATCGGCCTGCGCAAAGTTAGTAAAATGTGCTTTCAGCCAAACTCTGTCCAGGGTGGCTATTTTGGGCGCTAAACACGATTATAAAGTCTATTTCCAGATTTTCGAAATATTACTACTTTCGAATGGGAGTAGGCGTTCTGACACGTTAGCCCGCTACTATATATTATAATTACAGTGCGTGTCATAACTATAAAAGCACCCTGTTTTCTTAGTGTAACTAAACCGGTAAAGAGTTGCGAGCACCCTTTTGGAAATTTGGCCTCTTGTTTCCTTTTGTATAAACCAGGCCGTCCAATAATTCCTGTCCGAAAATTTTCAAAATTCATATAATATAATTTTTCATAGAAGAGTTATAATATCAGGCAAGTGTAAGGACCTTCTAGAAGGTTCTCCAAAGTTCTACGCTAGGGGTATAGAAGGCGCAGTCGCCGCGTCTAGCTACCAGTACAAGCTAAAATGGACCAAGATCGAATTCGTACGTTCGTGTACTACGAGTGGCTGCTGGGCAACGACGCGGGCACCGCGGTCGCCAATATCTGCAGAGGGTGCAAGGAGGATGCAGTGTCCCAAAGCACAGTCAGCCGCTGGTTCAATCGTTTCGAGAGCGGCGACACGAGCCTCGAGGACAGGGAGCACAGCGGGAGGCTTTCTACAGTGGATGATGACGAAGTCCGTCGCTGTATCAAGGAGAAGCCGGAAGCCACCACCCGTGAACTGGCGAAGACGTTCGGCTGCAGTAAGTTCACCATCCACAACCGACTCAACTTACTCGGCTACCACAAAGTTCTGGCCCGTTGGATTCCCCACCGTCTGATGGACGCCAACAAGCAGAGCCGCGTAGCTGTCTGCCAGTCCCTCCTCCTTCGTCCGCATCGCAAGGAGTTTCTCGAGGATCTGATCAATGGGGATGAGAGCTGGGTCCTTTATGACAACGTCGCCCGCCGTGCCGCCTGGATCCCGCGCGGAGAAGAGCCGCCGACGACGCCGAAAGCCGACCTGCACCCGCTGAAGATCATGTTCTGCTGCTGGTGGGACACCAAGGGCATGCTGTACTTTGAGCTGCTCCCGCAAGGCAGGGCGATCACCGCCTCCATCTACACCTATCAGCTCGAGAAACTAGCCGCCGCCTTCCGAGAAAAGCGTCCCCGACGGGCCTCGGTCCACCTGCTGCACGACAACGCGCGCCCCCACGTGGCGAAGGAGACCCAGCAGAAGTTGACGACGCTCGGCTGGGAGATGGTTGCCCATCCGCCGTATTCCCCGGACCTCGCCCCCTCCGACTACCCCTTGTTCCACCCGCTGAAGCACCATTTGGCCGGAAGAAAATTCACCAACTACGACAACCTCAAATCCGACATCGCGGACTACTCCGAGTCGCAGCCCCCGGAGTTTTGGGCGAAGGGCATCGGCGACCTGCCCAATCGATGGGCCACTGTTGTGGATAATTGTGGTGATTATATTGTTGATTAGACTTGTTTTTCAGTAAAGTTGAAAAAAAAATTGTGAAATTTTCAGACAATAATAATTGGACAACCTGGTTCTAGTCCACTACAGATTTATTTTTAGCAACATTTTTTTGCGGAAATTTTTCCTTTTTACTTCGAAACTATATAGGCAGTTGTCTGTACGATAGTAGTTTTTTTCTGCTTGTCTAAGGACGAAGTTTAGGTGTTTCGGGTGGAACCGTTGACGGGCAACTCATCCCCGCACCTATTTAAAATCAAAGCTAAACTGCACCCTACATCTATGTAGATTCCTGAACTGTTTAAGGGTGTAGAAGCTTCTTTAGTCATATGTACCAACGCAGGGATTTCGCCCACCCAGAGTTTCAACTGCCTGCCCAAATCGGGAAGCTATTTACACCGACGGGGATGAGTTGCCCCACAACCTTCATAATTCAGGAATCGCATTTTTTTTGGCTCATCAACGGTCCTGTAGTGCTTCTAACCTGAGTCCATCTGAGTTCATTCACTCCCGCCTTCGATAACGCCACAAATGTGAAGCAGCATTGGGAACCGAAAGTATCAGTGCGTATCCTGTCTGCTGTATGTATGAGTACATTCTCAGGAATGAATATGTAAATGAATATTAGAAAATGCATTACCCTGACCTTCTTTTCTTTGCTACTTTGCATCAAGCTACAAATCAGTATGGCGGTAAGCTCTCCGTGAGAAACGAACTGCAATTAGCATACTCCTAATCGCCCTGTTCGTGTGCTAGGGCTCTTGAACTCGTGGCAGTAGAATTTAAAAGTTGCTGATAGCAATTTTGGTGCACAATTTGTTATTTTTTCTATAACGCTCAGACAACTTGTGAATTAATGTGATCTTTCTAGCTAACACTGACTGTAAATCTGTTTCAAAAATTTTCCTGATATGATGTTTCATTTGATTGGTTTATTTTTTCGACTTTTGGCAAGTTCATTGTTACGGGCAAGTTCGTGGATGTTACTGTCCTTATCGGAGCGAATTTTCGGTCCGTAGTTGCGGACAGTTGCTGTCTCAGCACACAATAAAAATCGTAGTGGGAACATGTGGTCCCAGCACGATTGCCCGCGGTCCAGCTCGTTTTTGCGTGGCGTGGCTTTCGCAACAGCGGCTGTATATTCCGTTTCGGAGTCAAATTTACACCCGTATCTCACGTGCATCTGCGCGCGTATGCTGCGTCTCCTTCTCGTCCACACTTTCTCGCTGTCTCTGAGTACTCGTCTCTGACTACTCGTCTCTGACTACTCGTCGGATCGATGTATGGGAAAGCAGTCTGCGTCTTTGTGCATGCGGGCACAGTTCATACCTTCGGTTAAGGCCATAGTTATACAACGGCGTTTCGCAGCCGCTGCCTTGAGCTGCAGGTCTGCTATTGGCCAACTTTGAAATCTCGCTAGCTGCGGACGCCCTGCGAAACCAGCGGCAGTGAAACGCCAATGTATAGCTACTCAGACAGGAGGTGCGCCCGGATCGCAGGGTTCTGGCGGGCGGGTTGACATCCCCGCCATCCGCCCGACAGTAGCCAGCGATCCTCCCGCCAGTAGCCAGCGATCCTCCCGCCCGTAGCCAGCGACCCGCCCGGCACTAGCCAGCCCTCCGCCCCCCAGTAGCCAGCGATCCCCTCGCCCCTAGCCAGCGATCCGCCCGCCACTAGCCAGTGATCCGCCCGCCAGTAGCCAGCGATCCGCCCGCCACTAGCCAGCGATCCGCCTTCGATGCCACATGTGGGTTATTTCGATGGTTCCCACCACGGTATCCGTGTGCGGGACCCCCCCCCCCCGATCCGTGAGGACCATCCCTTTAGCTGCCGAAAATTCTCTGGCTTCTGAGTGATCCTTCGAAGGTGACTTGAAGTCACCTTCCAATATCGGCCTCGAAATGCCGAGTGAGCATTCAGTGCGATAGAGCGCCTTTTATACCCTTCGGTTTGTTTACTCTGAGCATGATACTGATATCACAAAAGAATTCGTCAATGATTGACAAGCTTCACCATGTAAAATTTTGAGAGGGCGTCACGCTGGCTATCAAAGCAGTTTGCGGGCGGATCACCGCTTTAGTGCTTGCCGGCGAACCGTCCGCTAGCGTGATAATATTTCCCAGGTGCCGCTATCCGCTTGTTAAAACGCAGCGATCCGCCAGCGTAGACAACGAGAGGCAGCGATCCGCCCGGCGAGGCCACGATGGGCAGCGGTCCGCCTCCAACCTGCTGGCGTACCGCCCGCAGAAGCCTTGATTTCCAGCGGTCAGTCCGCACCTATTGTCTGAGTAGGGCTTGAAACACCGATCTGAAGAATAAATGCGGCTTTTACAACGCATTCCATCGGTAAGCAAAAAAGCGTCAAATCATATTCCGGATTCTTGTCCTGTTTCGTGGAATCGTATAAATTGGATTTAGACAGAAATAGTATTTTTTCACAGAAAAATTTGATTGGAATGACATTCTAAACTTGAGAATTCAGGAGGAAGGTGTTACCTTTTTTGAGCAAACACCGCAAATGTTTTCGGTAGCAACTGTTGCCTTAATTCCCTTGCGAAACTCAAAAAGCGTGAAATGCCGGACGTGCAACGCTTCTGGTTGGCCCTTTTACACAAAATTAATTAGTTTTAGTGAATTATGAAAAAATTGTAAATCAATTGTTCATAAGTAAAGAAATGACTACATATAACCTCACAATGTCTTTGGCACGCCTGTGAACCATAGAAGTTAGCTGACGAATGACAATCACGTATTGACATGTGCACTAACGACTTTACTTCCCGGTCCCCTGAATACATATCAGATATTTCAGTGCAAAACTACTTTTAACTCATCTAGAGAAGTCAACTTCCGTTGCACTGTGCCTAGAACTGAGCGCTACTTTTTTTTTTCGAAAGCGGCATATGTGCTCAAAAAAGCTCTCACCTTTGCAACATACATAAAATCAAGTTTTAAAGCTGGTTTTACGATAAGCAGGCGAAAACACTCGACGAGAACTCGATATGATTGGGAGTTAATGTGTAATTTACAGAGCATTCGTATGAGTCTGCGGGGTTTGGCACAAAATGGGCGGAGTCCTTGCGCCTTGGTGCTTATAATGTCTCATATACGGTCATGATGAATCGTTTTCGATGCTTTCAAGTAGGAGCCGTGCTATCGGATAAACGCCACCATCTTAATCCCCGCGAGCACTTATACTGTCTTTAGAGCATGAGCGGTTTAAAGGCACAGGACACCCAAAAAACTAATTTCTAGATTTGATGATTGTTTCGGAGAGAGTCACACGCTGATCACAGCGGTATCTCTGAAATCGTTCAAGACCCCTTTTGAACAGAGTTATGGCTCTTCAAAGATGCCTAGGTTTTGAGGGTGAAAAATTGGTGGACGAGTTGTCTCAGACCTGTATTTCTCTTCATTCGCAATCGTTGCGGGAGAGAAAGCCAGGATAAGGAGAGAGTCCGGTCTTGGACTGAAGAACGACGACTTGTTGGAATTCATCCATCTATCGAGCCGCTATCGAGTTCGAAAATCTGTTAGGGGGTCGGGCCTGTCGTGGTCGCTTATATCTCGCTTATTTTTAGGAAATGAGATCTGGCATTTGGCACGTGTTATACAGGAGGAGTCTTCTACACAATCACATGAAAATCTCAAAATTCATATCTGAGGGTGTACTGTGCCTTTAAGCGCAGGAAATAGGGTGGTTTGGTCGCTAGCGAAAAGTTGCGTCATGGCAACAATCTGATTTCAGCTGCATTCCCACAGACAGCATTTTTCTACTGCGCTTACCTTCTCACACAAGACATCGCCACAGCACTTGACGACCATGAAAATGTTCCTTTTGAGAGTCTTGAGCAAGATAGCTTGTTTATTCTCCCAAAATGAAAAGATGTCACTACTTTTCATTCACTACTTATGCTCTACCTGCTATGATGTATTCGTTCTTTCTGGACTAAACAGACACAGATGTTGCGCTATTGGTGTTCCAGCGTCATAACTCATGCGTCCCATTACTCCAAGCCGCAGTTTTTTTCTGGTCGTTGATTAATAGCGGTGGCTCAAAGTATATAAAGGCATATATGTACATGAGAATATAACATTTTGAGGTTCAGTTGTGCATAGCCTTTTTGTTTCGTGTGAAGCCTCTATTGTCTTCATATTGCCCCAGGTGGAACATCTGGCGAAAATCAATTGTTCCTTATCTCTCAAACGTTTTTTCGTAGATCCTTGAAAACCAAAAAAACGTTAAAAAGTCGGCGCCGTCAAAAAAAGGGACACATTGAACATGAAGGATTAATACGAAAATGAGTTTTTTTTTGCGAAAAGAGATATGACGCACAGACACAATTTTTTCCCACGTATGTGCAAAGTGCACACATCTCATCGGATGTGCTCTATTCGTTCAGTGGGGGCGATGAGGGCTTCTCGCTCTAAGCAGAAAATAATTGGGAGGTGCTTCACGTTGAACTGGACCAAGAAAGGGAGAACGAATTAGATGAGTTCCATTTGCTTATACGTTCTCGATAGTTATGCATCAGAAGCGTAGGCTACGCGGCTCACTTGTGCACACGCTTGTGATGCATAACATGTTATCTTTGAACAATTATCATTTCCTCTGATTCGGCCTCCGAATCGGTTTATTCTCCTCTATTTAATTTTATTTTCTACTTTCTCCCTCTTATGTACAGTTATGTCCGTGGCTTGAGTCCTGAAAAAACATTTGAAATTCGTCCGCGGCTGGCGCGGTGGTTTTAATCTCACCTGCGGCTGGCGGTATGGTAAGCTGATCGGCTGCGCTCTTCTCTCGACCTAAATCGATTAGCGGGCCTGCGCACGCAATCGCCGTGCCAGCCGCGGATGAATTTCAAATGTTTTTCTGAGGAATCAAGAACTATAGCAATTATATTCAGTAGTACCACCTTCCGTAATAGCGATTTGTAGCCCTTAGTAGGTTAATTCAAGGCTCTGATGACTTTTGAAGACTTTGTGTGAACACCCGAAGATGTCAAGTCCCTATTCACGCTCTACGCCGCGAACTTATAGTCCCACCCACCTACCTTTATACTCTTCGTGATGACCCTCAAATCCCGCCTATTTTTTATGGAGTTACGCGGGACAGGGGCTTTTTGTACAGCGAGGGTTCTAACGCGACGCGCGCAGCGGAAATCACTTCTGCTTACTTCATCGGTATAGCGCGTTTACCATAAGCTAACGGTAATCCACGGCATTCTTCGATTTTGATAGTTCCTCTCAAGATTTTTCGGAGGTGTGGAAGCTTCCACACAGAAGTACGGGTTCGAACCCTCCGGAACTTTCAACATTTGACCGAAAACTTGAGCACCACCTGAGCACCACACTTCCTCCGACGAGTTACACCGGTCGCAGGGGTTGAACATTCTGGGTGGTTCAGACCAGAACATTCATGTAGAGGGTCCCACAGCTCCCACAGCTCTAAAAAATCATGAGAGAAACTATCAAAATCGAAAAATGCCGTGATTTGTCGAGAGTTCATGGTGAACGCGCTCTATCGATGAAGTAAACAGAAGGGATTTCCGCCGCGAGCGTTGCGTCGGAACCCTCGCTGTGTAGAGTGCCCCTGGCCTGCCAACTCACTGACTTGCCGGAGCATGTTCGAAACGAGCCCTCCTCTAAAAAAGAAAAGGGGTGAAGGGTCAACGTTTTCGAAACTCGAAGAAGGCAGCTAAAATGACGCTAAGGAGTGAAGGAGTGGGTATTGAATGGCACCAAAGCTAGTGGATAGAGCTTCTCTACGTCTCTAAGATGCTAGTCCCGCGCCGGCGTGGCGTTAGAGTATGAAAACTTTCTGGGCCCGTCATGCGTTTCACATGCTTGCGTAGACTCTGGGGCCGGATTCATCAACGCGGCAGTGCCGGTAGCCCTATCCAGTGGTAGCTCTACCCACGGTAGATTGCTACCCTAACCATCACATTGTGATTCACGAGCGCAATGCTACCGCGGGTAGCGCTACCAAGCAGTTACGGCTAAAAGCGTAATGTGTGTGGCGACGCCGCCGCGTTTTACAAACGACGGCTACTGCACATCGCTCGTAATCGCTTTCCAAAGGCCTAAACTTTTGGGAACTAACAAAACCTAAAGCATAAAAAAGCAAAAAACCATGAATAAGGTAAATCTATGACCGAATCACATGAAGAATTCAGCGGTATGGGAAACGCGGCTATGGTTTTCGGTTTCTTCGGTATATTTTATTGATATGTTCTTCAGTCTGTACCATATGTAGTTTAAACATTGAGAATGAGGATGATGTGTATATTAATCGGGAATTTTTTTTGGGACGCTCAAATGATTTCGCGTCTCATATGTAGCTGGATTGCGGCGTCCCATAAAAGTACCCAAGACGATATTTTTGCGTAGAAAATGTCAATAACCATGAACAAAGGAAACAAAAAATCAGCCGTAACAGAAAAGCTCGGGCCTAAATGTGTAATCATTGATTTGCCGTAGTACTAATGCGAACGCTTTATTCCTTATATTCAACTAGTCTGCGCATAGTTTTTAGGTAAGGGGAAAAACCCGGGAGTGGATCACGGCTGTTCCTTTTCGATGATGTTTTCAATATTTTTTCCCTAATCTCGTCATCATCAATCCTACGCCGCCCTCGTCGTTTGAGTGAATTAAAAATGTTTTGCCTGAAAATTAGAAGCTGTGAGAATCCAATTCTCGCACAAAAGGGATACATATCAGTTGGTTTGGTTTTTACTGGATCATACTTATTCGCCGAAACGAGCTCTTTTTGCAAAACTTAATATGGCATTCAAAACAGATTCCTCCATCGATCTTACCCTACCTGGAAGAAAAGCCAAATAAACGTTGCGGATTAAGGGATTCCGTGTAGTTTTTAACTAAGATTGGTGTCTCAAAGTCATTGCGTGAAAGAGAAATTGAAGGCAGCAAGAATATTCACTTCTTAGAACATACATCAAATTTTAATTCAAAAAAGCTAGAGTTTTACGAAAAAATGCAAGAAGGTTCAGATAGAGAAGCGTCAAAAAACCAGTCAAGAAAAACTATTTATCGAAACCCACAATTATTTTTGCTCCAACCAAATAATTCAAAAATAATCAAGCCTCGACGATAAATAACGAGTATTGAGAAGAGGGTGGCGGAAACCGACGATGAAAACACAACATCTTGACCAAATAAATATAAAAACTGCCGGGAATCCGTTATACAAGGGGCTTTAAAACAGCTGTTCAAAAAATGAGCGCGCAAATTCAGCATCAGAGCGCGAAATCTTGCTGGGTAGGACGCCGCTGGTAGGACCCTACCAAAGATTCGCGCAGGGTAGGCCTGGTAGGCTGTTACCGTGGGTAGCAAGTTTCGTGAATCGCGTCATTCGTGCGAATTTCGGTAGGGAGCTACCCTTACCCAGCATACCAGCGCTAAATTTCGTTGATGAATCCGGCCCCTGAATAGCGGAGACGCTATGGCGGAGCAGGTTGAAGTGGGTCTAACTATACCGAAAAATCAAAGTCTCTACACGCGTTCACAATCATGCTCCGCCAACGCGTAGCTAGATGCCTCCCACGGAAACCAGATATGCCCAGCAGGGCTGTGCGTTATAACGTTAACGTGTTGACGCATTAACGGGTTAACGCGGTTTTTTTGTGAAAACTAACAATTAACGGTTAACGAAAAAGTCCTAAAATTACGTCAACTTTGGGTTCTTTAATAGCAGTGGAATCACGGCACTGATTAATCTGCTCGATTGGCAAATTTATAAGCTGGGGCAGTCAGCTTTTTTTTTCAATTTTCGTTTGTTGTGAAATATGTAGCTGACCTCAATGTTTCGAATTCCATTGTTCATTAATTTCCGTCATTTCTTCTCAAAATTGAAGAACTTCGAATTTGTGTTCTGGAAGTGAGTTCGAAGGCCGGGTCGGTGATACTCTTAAGCATATCTTGACTGTATCGAATGGTATATGACTATATGTATGTACAGTAGCCAGCCTACCGGCCGTTTTGGCGTCTGGCAGGGGGCTTCGCTCCCAGACGAGCCAATTTCCGCCTACGGTGGAATTGATCAAATCGTCTTTGCATATAACAGTCGACGCACACGTTTCCTTCACCTTAATCTATTCAGCCGTATACGTAAAGACTGCATCAAGCTCTTCTCACATTTCATGACGCAGCGCATGCTCGACATAAAACGCCAGTAACTTTTTGTCACGCGGCGCTTGCTCTGCATGGAGCGCACCACGCCGCGTACTCTCCACACAAAGCGCTATTCAATTTCTAAGAAGCGTCGCCAGCCCTCTAAATGAAGCGCTACTCACGTTCTACGACGCTGCGCAAGCTCCACATACGGCGCTACTCACTTTCTACTACCGCGCACACTTCACATGAAGCGCTACTCACATTTCACGGCGCGACGCACGCTCCACATAACGCCTCAATCATTTTCCACAGCGTCCTCCTGAGGCCATCTAAAGGTCTGTTTTACAATTACTGGGACCTCTGGTGATTTATCGATTTTCGCTGTGGTCAGGAAATGTTTTTTTTTAATTTGTTAACGAAATGCAAAACTAACGTGTTAGTGCATTAACGGGTTAACGCGGTTTTTTCTTGAAAATTAACGATTAACGCTTAACGAAAATAAAATTTTCCATAAACGCACACCCCTGATGCCCAGGGTTTCAGAGGCATCTAGTCTAATTTTGACACGAGAATTTACGTAAAGTAAGGAAAATTTAGCCTCAGTTGGTGAAATTTTAGCTGCAGCGCCAGCATATTCTACGCTTATTCTTGTTGCAGCACACGGTCGGTCGACCCACCCAGTCTTGATCCGTACTAGAAAGGCGATCCCCGCTGCGATCGAGCGCATCGCCGTTTCTTCCCCACGGCCTGCAGCATCCCAACGACCCACAGAGTGTCAAGTTGTTCGTGGGTTGACTGGGCCAACACTTTTCGAACGGCATTCCTGCGTTCCGCGTAGCCAGCGCGGGTTTGAGATTGCATTTCAGCACAGGCCGTCGCTAAATTCGTAGATTCTCGCTACAAAATTATAGCGAGAATATACGGGTTCAGCGTCAGAGAGATCAATGTTTCGAATTTAGCCTTCGTTTTTACGTAGAATACGCGCAGAATTTGCATCCTTGTAGCCTCGGCACCAGAATATGCAGGGTTTTAGCTATCGTAGCCAAAACCCGTAATTTATCGCTACGGGAAATGGGGCGGCGTTTCAGGCCGCGCCCTCGGAGGCATCTAGCTACACGCTTGCAGAGTGGGAGCAAAAGATAGTATTGGAATTAAACATCAAGAAACGGAATGAAATTGGTGATGGATTAATAACGAAAATGATGAAAAAGTTGTAACGCCGTCGGAGCGGTGGCATCGCGGGCGTCACGCGAATGCCTCCCGGGCGTGGCGCCAGGCCATTCATACTCGAACGCCACGTCAGCGCTGAACGCGCGTGGCGCTAACTTCCCCGGAGGTTTCAACCGATCCTCCAGAATCTCACCCTGCGCACTTGTACAAGTTACTTTCCGCAGCCGCCGTCTCAGGAGTTTCCTAACAAGTTACTTGAGACATTAACGCATGTTGCGTGATGGCTGACGATGAGTTACTTGAAAATCACAAGTAACTTGAAGCGATGTTAGATGTTACTTTACGGAATTCTCGATAAAAGTATCATGTAACTTGCGCTAATAAAACATGTAACTTATTACACAACATTGCGAGCAACTTTCACCGTTGTTACATGTAACTAGACACCGTCAAGCGACGCGGCCGGCACATCGATACGCGACGTGGCCTGCTCACCGAGCGCCACCTGGGGCCGCCAGCGGTAAGGCGGGGCCTCCAGTCCTTCGGCGGGGTGACGATATCGACACCTGAGTCCTGCCTCAAGAGTGCGTCGTATATTTTCCTTGAAGACGGCCCGCCGCGTGGATAGGTTACATGTGCGAAAAAATAACATGTTAAAGTTACACGCGAGTACTCCATGTCACATGTAAGTCAACTCGCGCTATGCAACATACTGGCTGTGTCGAAGGTCACAAATAACTTTCAGTGGTGGAGATAAGTCGCAGGTAACATGTTTAGAGGCCTCAATTCGCATGTGAGTTGATCAGATTTTCCTGAGGTGACGGCTAGCGGTGAGTATTATTACTCAGATAAAATAACTACGAATCGGCGTAAATCATCGTGTTGCGGGTTTTCATCGCTCGCGTCGCGTGTAACGGCCGAACTGCTCTAAGGCGCCTCCGATTCCGTGTATTCGATCAACAAGTCTCCCTAACCGTCATTTTCAGGAACAAGCAGACAATAATTAATGTCGGATTCATGAAAAAGAAGATCAGTCTACTGGCTGCTAACAATCGAAAACGTGAATCGCCTTCTATTGCCGATCGAGCTGTTGTCGGGCTCTGTTGGGCTCTTCTCGTGCTCACGTTTCCGCTTTCGCTATTCTTCTGTATCAGGATTGTCAACGAGTATAAGCGTATGGTCAGGCAGTAGTTTTCAGTTTTTTTTTCGGTTTTTTTAGGAATGTTTCAATTTTCTTCATTTCGTAGGTTGTGTTTCGCCTGGGTAAATTATGGTATTCTCGTCCAAGTGGTCCCGGAGTGGTGCTGGTATTTCCTTTTGTTGATGAGCATGAAATAGTTGATCTACGGTAATATAGCATTTCTGTAGACACATTCCGGCCCTGTGAATAAAGGATCTTGGTTTCAGAATTATGGCATATGATGTGCCTACACAGGAGTTGTTAACGATGGACAGCGTCACGGTTTCTGTCGATGCAGCTGTATACTATAGAGCCAGGTACTAGTGACTTACTTGCCTTAACTTCCTGACTGTCTGATCATATAGTGTGGTTTTGAGGGATCCTATCGCCTGTCTATCAGAGGTTTGTGATGCGCACTACTCCACAAGACAGTTGGCGCAAGCCACTCTACGAAATATTCTTGGCACTAGAACACTGTCTCAAATTATGACGGATAGACACGGTGTCGCTGTACAAGTTAGACATATATTAGATAAAAGTGAGTTTAACGGGGGAAATCATACATGTATTTTCTGGTTCGAGGTTAAATTTAGTGTGTGCCATTGCGGACTCGCGCTGTGGACACGCGACGCATCAGTTTCATATGAGCTTCCGCGCTCGCTCCCCCCCCCCCCTGATCAGCCGGTCATGTGGGGCCTCATTCATTTTTCTTGTTTTTTTCGTTTCTCACGTCTTTTACCAACAAATTTTGATCTCTAAATACTACGATGGTTACATTACGACCGTGCGCTGAATTTTTGATTTCAGAAATAGCGGGTTTCGTTGACGACGGTCGGCCAATTTTCGGTAACTTTCCTTTATATTCATGATGCTAACCGACTAGAGCCACTTTTTTTTGTGTTTCTCACTAATTTCTCACTTCTCTAGCAAGCTTTTCATTGATCGTGAATTTTGTCAGAATTTTTTATTTTTTTTTTGTGCTCACATGATTCTCGAAACAGCTCGTGGACGCAGATGTTTTTATTTCATTTTGAGTCTTTTTTTTTTCAATAAAGTTATTCTCATGATGTATTATTTCTGTTTTTGTACTTCCCCAAAACCTTTTTCCCATATATTCCAAGGTCCAGTGAAAATCGGGCCCGTGTGAAAAATTGGGGCATGACCCATATTCAGGAAAGAAGCTTTAAGAGAAATAAAACAACAAAAACACATATCATAAAAGTATTCTGAACCAAAAAAAAGATTTAAAACAAAAAAAAACTTCTGCAGGAGTTTTTTTTTTGAAGTTGGGGCTGGCGTGAACAACGAAAAATTCTAGAAAGGTTCATGGTCGATGAAGAGTTTGCTAGAGAAGTCATAAGTTAAAAACACTGAATAAGGGTTCTAGATGGGTAACAGCACGAAAAATATTGGTTAGCGACGGTACCCGATCTTCCTGAAATCAAAACTTCAGCAAAAGGTCGGAATGTAACCAATGTAGCATTTAGAGACCAAAAACTGTTGAAAGAAGACATGAGAAACAAAAAAAAACAAGAGAAATGAGTGACAACCCCATATGATCAGCTGATGGGGGGCCGGCGCGCGGAAACTCGTGCGAAACCGATGCGTCGCGTGTCCGCAGCGCGAGTTCGCAATGGCACACACTAAATTCAACTCCGAACCAGAGGATATGTTAATCAGCTAGCCAACTTACATGGGGAGTGTTGAGAGCATTGTATGCATCTGCGAAAACAAAGTGTATTGCAAGTATCTCTTTGGTCTCTATTGTATAACTGCGTACTATCTCGTCCCAAGCCGCTGGTTCTAGGAAGTTATTAGTAGGAAACGGTCGTTGCGGAAGCTGGTCAAATTTTAAGTGAGAGCGCATTTTTCGTACATTGAACAGAGTATTTGACGTTTCCCACTTGTACCCGTACATAAAGTGAGCCCGAATTAGACCGTCGCACATGCGGTCGTCGTGCGCGTCAAGCGGCCATCACACTCATTTTTTTGGACTCTTGATTCGATTAGCACGAGTATTAAAGGAATTGTTAAATATATTACATTCAGCTGTCTGCAGCCGTGTGGGAGTTCATTCTCTGTAACCCGCACGCCGACCGCGTGGGCGGATAGTCTTATTCGGCCAGACTCTAGTTCGTTGAGTGTTTGCTTAAATGCAAAGTTCGGTCACATTTTGTCGTTTCCAAAATTTGGGTCAGATAGGTCCACTTGGACTAGGTGAATTTCATTGTGTTTTCGTAGGTTTCCTAGGTACACCTGTGGCCTGCGCTCTTGATGAGCGTTAAGCTTAGCATATTCATACTCAGGCAATTCCAAGCCCGGAGCCGCACCGAACAGCAGTCGCAGCTGCCTGGCAGATCGGCTCGTCCTCTCAATCGCCGTGTCACTGCTGTTGCTTTTCGGGCGAACTAGAGGGGTCCGGGCAGCAATAGCAGCGGCCCGGGCAGCAACAGAAGCCGAACCGCAGATAGGTCGAGCCGGACTGTCAGACGGCCTTGAGCCTAGAATCGCCTAATTTGCCTCCATGCATAGGGCACTGGTTCTGAGGACCTACCAAATAGCTTCGTTTAACCGATGGTCTTTTTCAGTTACATCCGTTTGGGGTATTCGCGTTGAGAGGGTGGAAATTAAGGATATTCGATTACCACGAGAACTCTGCCGAGCTATGGCTGCTGAGGCTGAGGCGATTCGAGCAGCTGAGGCCAAAGTGATTTTCGCTTTAGGAGAGCTCAGTGTTAGTTTTTTATTTGCATTTTGCTTATGTATCGTTCCGTAGCTTAGAGAACATCGTAATCTACCAAATCGTACCCTAGCACACTATTTGTTTGACTATACATTGGATCCGACTCAGTCAGGATAACTGCAAGAATCGCTCTTTTCTGATTTTTCCTGAACTGAAAGGTTAATGTTTAGATTTATCTGGGCTATAAAGGCAACATGATCTCAACCTTTTAGTAATTAGGAAATTTTGTGAAAAGAAATTCCAAAATATCCGATTTTTCCCGGAAATCCCAATCAATTTAAATAACCTTGAGATCCCAAACGTTCAATATTGAGTCTGCGACGAATTCATAGTGAGTTTCAAAGAAAAGCAATCTTTTCCTCGAATATTAAGTTGAAGGTGAGGACAAAAACCAGTTTCTGCAGTTTTCCGTAATTAGTCGGATCCGATCTATACTATAGTAGGATATACCATATCATGCCATACTGTACTTACAAGGGAAGTGTGTATGGCGGTAAACGCGTCTGCAAAAACGACTTGTATTGTTAGTATCTCTTACAAGGGAACTACTATGAGTCATACAAACCATTCCGAATGAAATATGTTCTCGAGAACCGTTTTCGGACGTTAAGTCCGAAAATGGCCATCGCAGCTGCCTAGACGCACACTGAAAGAAGTTTTGAGCGTTTTTAAAGCTTCGAGGCAAGGTAAGAGTTACCCCATGGAATTTTTAGTGTATTTTTTTTTGGATTTTCCTAGAAACGTGTATGTAGGAGTAATCTGGGGTGCTGAACACGAATCTGGAGTTCGCTTGTCGAAATTTCAAGGTTTACTGTAGGTTACGGTAGGTAACGCGCCATTTAGGAGGCAAACCCCATCCTAATAATTCGAAAATCGGCAAATGGACACTGAATCCGTATTCAGCACCCCTGATAACCCCCACATAGAAACTCTGAGACAAATCTGAGACTTTGACTAAACCACCGTATACCCACCGTAATCCACCGTAAGCCGTCAAAAATTAATAAATTGACATCAGATTCGTGTCGTGAGCACTCAAAATAATCCATTGAAAAACGATTTGAGCCACATCTGTTGCCACATTCCGGAAATCGTCAAAAGTCGATTTTGCCGTAAATTTTCCGCCGGTGGGAAGCTTTGGACAAATTCGGTCGAAAACTTTGGAAAAACGACATATAAATCTCAGATTCGTAATCAGCACCCCAAATAACCTTCCCCCCTGGGCGAATTTTAAGTCAAATCTGGAACATTTTTCTAAAACGCCTCGAGAGCCCTCTAATTGGTATAAATAAACGCCCAACCGAAAATCCGTACAAGTCCAAGACGCTGTCAGTCTGCACATAGCTCGGAAAATGTTCCTTCACCCAGACTTTGCCAGGGAGGTTGTTTTTGGCCCCGAACACGATTATAATGTCTGTTTCCGGATTTTCGTGAAATTAATGCGCTTTTCGGAGGGTATAATGGGTAAGAAAATCAGAGAAAAACGCTTATAATTTTTTCAGAGACATTCTAGGCAGCTGCGAAGAGCATATTCAAGCTCTACGTCAAAAAATTATTTTAGAAAAGTTTATTTCATGGCCAGTTAGGCTAATAGTATTTTCCTTCTTAGGCCTCCATAGTAAAACTAGTGTCCCGGAATTCCGGGTCCGAATTCACAACCAATTCAGTATCCCGCTGCAGGTTCCAAGAAGTTCCAAACTCAGAACTGTCGTTTTCTGTGCTTTTTGTACCTTCCAAAACGAGCAGAAACTTTCGAAAATCTGGAAACAGACTTCATAATCGTGTTTAGCGCCCAAAATAGCTCCCCTGGGCGAAGTTTGGTTGAAAGCAATTCCTTCAAACTTTGCACAGAGCTTCCAGCAATTTGGGGGTTCTATGAGCGTTTGAAATTTGTTTTCAAATTTGACTTGAAGCTTCCCCATGAATGTTATTTGGTGTGCTTATCACGAATTTGAGGTTTATATGTCAATTTACCACATTTTTTCGACTGAATCCGTTCGGTGCCCCTCATCTGGGGAAATATCGAGCCCAAAACGCGACTTTAGATGACTTCCGGAACGCTACGATAGAAATGGCTCAAAAAGGTTTCTCTAGGGAATGTTTGGAGGGCTAAACTCGATTCTGAAGTCCATTGATCGATTTTCGACAGCTCACGGGAGATTACGGTCGGTATACGGTATTTCGGTCAATGTCCCGGATTGACTCAAAATTGCTAGCGGGGTTTGTTTGGGGTGCTGAATACAATTTAATGTCCATTTGTCAATTTTCGAAATGCTCAAATGGATTTTGCCCACTTAATGACATTTTACCTACAGCAACCTACAGTAAACCTAACAATTTGGAAACTGCGTTTATCATCAAAAACACTTCCCTTGTTAGTTCCTTACATTTACCATAGCATAACGCAACACACATACAACAATATCAATCTGAGTTTTAACACAACACGACTTGACATGGTTTTTATTCTGCTCCCCATTTTATTGATCTTAGCAAAGTAAACACATAGTGATATGTAACTACTCTATGGTATGGTATTGCAGCCTTAATAAACGATTTTTTTCTCCTAAGTTCAGGCTTCCGTCGCGTTGAGACGAGCGGCTGATGAATTGGCGGCGTGCCCTACAGCTGTTCAACTGAGGTGATTTCATTAAAGACAGTGTTCACGACATTTATAACACATCCGAGTTCTACTCAAAAACAGGGTTGTTTGGTCGTGAATTAACAAATAGTGAAGAACCAGCGAAAGAAAACGCTCAGAATAAGCTAAAATAACTGTTTCTAATGTAATGTCGGCATGGATCCGGAAGAGACTTCGCGTTCACTGTTGAAGGTTGGCGCAAACTCGGTGCCATATGCTATAACATAGGGGCACCGAGTTTGCGCCAACCCCCAATGGGGAACGCAAAGTCTCTTCAGGATCAATGCCGATGTTAAGTACAGGCTCATGGCGCGGACGAGTTCACGCGTCCTGTTAGTTTCCGCAAGCGCGCGCTAATGGCGAATTGTGCGCCAATCGATCAGGCGGCCGTGGTGGAGTTGTTTGGCGAATCGCCGTCGAAAACATCCGCGGCGCCACAAACTCGTCTGAACGGGGGGCGGGGCGGTTTTAGCAGGCGTACTGGGCTTACGAAATATTCACATCGCAGCCGCATTTATCGATTTTTGACCCGCTTTCGCTGCTTTCTTCGACTCTGTCCCCTCCAGCACCTCCCAATGTTTCTCACTGGAAGCTCGAAAACGAAATTTATCGTGAACACTGCCATTAACCAGTAAGCATTTCCCTATATCCCTTTAATAAACTTTTCCATTTTGGGTGTTCATTTGAAATTCCTGCTGGCAGAAGATGCCTCACCCATTTTCTCTCCGTCGGCCTATCACTTCAACCTTAGCGCTCGCGGCAATTGGTCATAGACGAGAAAGTGGGCGGAGAATCCCTTCCCAGCAAGAGGGCTAAGTGAGGGCAACTTCTTGGTCGGATTTTGTTTTACTTTCATGGTACGGATGTGTTTTATTTGATTTTTTTCAGGTATATACATTCACTTGCGAAGATATCAGCACACGACAATCACACCATTGTTTTGCCTTTACCATTGGAGCTTGTTCAACGCTTCACGGATTCACTTATCTGTCAACGTAATCGTGATACAACTTGTAATGAGACTCTACAGGATTGATATTATGTATTTAGATAAATTATTAATCACATTCTTTTGTTTGATTTAAGTTCTTAATGGTCACATCTTGCCCTGGAATGCCACTCTAGGTGAATGCATGCGACCACCCTGTGTTTTGGTCTACAACACTCAATTATCACACACCCATTGGTCATTCGATTTCATGGCCTTGTGTGGCCCTTGCCTCTCCGTTCCAATGCTCATTGAGGAGCTCCCTTACTGACATATTCTTCCTTCAACAATTTCACCAGTTCGCAGTAGTCCTTTTTCATGTCCAAATCCTGTCCGAAATTCTAGTAATTCTGACGATTTCTTCAATGGTTTATTCTTGGTTGCAATCTTGACATATTTGCATTTACGAGCATATTTTTAAGCAGAAATCGGATTTTGCGACGTTTTTTTTCGCGCGCACAATGCGCCGTATCGCCATACCCTCTGTTTTAAAAGGAAATTCATTTCCGTTTATCGCGCGCGTCTTTGCACGTAACTATGTTGCGTCTTCTTCCCCCACTTTTTCTTGCTCTCGCTTCTCTCGCTCATCACAAGCGCGCGAAGGAACAGAGGAGATTTTGCTTCAAACTAGTTCGATGTTGATTTTCAAGTCATTTTTTGATTCTTTTATACGGCTCCATGACATTGCTCACCTGCGTGAGTACGCGTCACGGCCCGGTGAGTGTCGCGCGCGCGGCGAACGCGGAAAAGTCGCTATCGTGTGGTGGAATCATTTGCACCGTATACGGGAAAACAGTTATCGTTAGCTGCTTAAAACGAACACAGCAACTCAAATAGTGCCTCAAAACATGCTACATACTTTACTTGATTTCACTTGAATGCTGGGATGTGCGCCGCCGCCCTTCCCGCCGCGCGCGACGCTCACCGACCGCGACGCAGAACGCACGGGTGAGCAATGACCGCACCCCCTTTCAAACGAGTCCTATATGTACAGTAGTTTCGCAAACTAATAGATTCAACTCCACGAAACATGAATTGATCACACTATCATGATAACAGAAATTTGTCAGATTTTGCCCTGTGGTCGATGGAAATTTCAGACGGAAATACACACTTTTCGACGAGATTGCAATGCTGAAAAGACTTTTCCTCACATAACATTGCATTCGCATCAATGGAAACCTTTTGGAAAATTCAAGTCCGTCAATTTTGAACTGACTTATGGCTATGCGGCGCCATCCGCAAAAAAAAAATTGGTCGGTACCGAGCAAATTTGTGCAGATTTATCCTATTGACCTCCACTTTGATTTGAGTCGACTCATCCAGAATATGAAATGGTACAATAAATCCTCAGGCTAATCTGGAGAAAAGAGAAGTTTTCTGAAGCTTTTTGAGGAATCCAACTATTTTCTTTGGTTGTTCTGATTATCTACTCTGGAGTTCATCAGAAGTCTAGATTTCCAAACTTCCTGGCCTGTTTTATTTGTGTATGCCACACTTTTATTTTCGTATAATTCATTCTTTTGCTTCTTCTAGGGAAGTCAAACGTTGAGCTCCCGTAATTCTGCCTTCCATGAGGATCGTTTATTAGCTCCTCGCGAACCAGGGCTGTGCGTAATTACGGTTTACGATTTACGATTTACGGTGTTTTTTGGTCTCGTAATTACGGTTTACGATTTACGACATTTTAGACCGTAAATCGTTATTTTTCGTAAATAAAAATACACGCAATTGAAGTAAATCGCAATATATCTCCAATTGACTTGCTCTAATCCTAGTTTGCGTATACTAATGTTTTTGGTCAGGAGATGGGACCAACTCAGGCGTGTGACTGCAGCACGATCCCGTTATCATTCTTTGATGTGATTCTATCATTATAACGCGGGACACACGGTCGGAGTTGGAGGAGCTGGATAACAGATCCGCGTTGCGCGCCGCGCATGTCTCACTAGTCGCACGTCGCCCGTCTTCACGAGGACCTCCGTTTTCGCGTTTTTCATCCAGATCAACTGCCCTGAATTCTGTTACTAGATTAGCGTCGAAACATCGAGCGAGGCAGTCTAGTCGAGCTGAAATTTGCTTCAAATAGTGCTCCTGACCCGCCTTTTGAGTAGATTACGCCTACTCAGAGTCCACAAAATCAACAGGAGGAGCGTTCGTTTTTCACTCCAAAGTTTGAAACTCAAAATCGTTTCCTCCAGTTTCTCTTCGTCCGCAGCACACGGGCCCTCAGAAAAGGCGTGAGCGCTAGTTCAAACGCTCATCTTCGCCTCTTTTCTCTGAAACCTTTATCTCTCACAAATGCGAACGTTTGATGGGGGGTTTTGGCTATATTTCCTAACTATGGGGACAAAACTACACAAAGCAGCAAAAACTAGAAAGCGTTCTTTGTGATTACGTTGCCTTTAGCAACCTACAGTATCGTCACCATAAAGCTGCGATTCTGCAAGTGATTTAGTGGATATAGAGAGAATTAACTTGGGCTGGGCGACCAATTCCGCGCTCTAGATAGAGCTGCCACGGATCGGACTGATACTTTGCGATCCGTATTGAAGGTCGGCGCAAGCTCGGTGCCATATTTTTTAATGTGCGTACACTGAGTTTGAGCCAAGCTTAAGTAGGGAATTCGAAGTAACTCTCAGTGCGCTTCTTACCGCCTGTATAATCGGAGTTGCGGTTTTGCAAGCAAATGGGAGTTCTCAAATTCGGCCGTTGAGAATCGCTCCAAAACGATCATTTTGGCTCGTTTTACGCTTACAACGGCATTAGCCTTTCGGGAGATGCATTACGAGTATAATTAAGTCCCTGTTGCCCAGCAGATACGTGGACAGCTGAATCGGACAGGCGGGTTTCTCAAGATCTGGAAAGAATTTGTGGAATGGATGATAAGGGAAAGCAGAGAAATACGGGAGAAATACGGGTGAGACGGTGCCATTAGGGGTATGGTATACTTTTACGAGACACGGTCGCGTCGCTCTGCACATCGACTGCCACCGGCTGTCGCGGAGCTCCCGCTCTTTGAACCTGTCGCATTCACAGTGCGCTGCATAGCGGCAGGCATCGACACATTTGCAGTATGTCAGCCCTCCGCGACACGTCGCTGCGGCTGACGCGCCATAATTGTTCCTACGGCAACCAATGCCGCTGCTCCGATGCAGGTCCCGCGCGATTTGTGCTAGATTTCATGCCTGTCGCTTATGACAGCGACAAAGTGTACCATACGCCTTAAACAAGGTTAGCTGTCAACTACTGAACGCAACTTAATATGTACTTAGTACGTGAAACAGTGGACAGTACGTAGTTTCTCTTGTTTCACCACATTAATCATATTTTTAATGGTTATTGTTATTGATTGCTGTTTACGATTTACGATTTACGGTGGTTTTGTCGTAATTACGTTTTACGATTTACGAAGTTTTAGATTTCATTTACGCACACCCCTGTTGCAAACCCTTGCACACTTTTCACCCCGTTGCGCGAGCTCATTTTCCATCCCCACACATTCGGCAACGTTGTGCACGCTCCTTCTCAACTTCTACACATTTTTTCTGAACCTTGCGTGAGCTCCTACTTAAAGGCAGTGGTCGCGATCAAGTATGCTTGTCGTCTTTTTCTCTCTAAACCCTTTTCTGGGTTTAGAGTAGCAGGACCAATAACAAAAAATCGCGAAAAAACCGCTGCTTCGGGCCAAATTTGAAGCCTGAACTTTCTTATCTTTTGATGGTGGACGAGCCCACTCCACATCATCGGCAGCGACGATCTCTGATAGCAAGAACATCAGCTGGCTTGAAATTGAATTTCAATCAATGAACCTCCGGATTTATCTACACATCTCTAGTCAAAAACATTGACTGAAGTGATGCTTTCATTGTTCAATTGTTTTTATTCGTTAAATTTGCATTTATTTCGTCCTCTGAATGTCGATAATTTTTGACTGCTCGGCATGAGACGGCGATCTTTTTCGTCATCGCTGTGCACGTGTGCACGAAACAGCTTCTTTGGGCCCTGGAAACTCTAATTCTAGCCCGTTTTTCACCGCTCTACCTTCATAGTTTTTCAGCTGTTTTTTATCTAAACTGATTTTTGTAGTTTTTTCTATAACGTTTTTCATCGTGACCACAGCCTTTAACCCCTCCTCTTTTTTCCGCAACGTTATGCGCACTTCCTTCTGGGCCCTACGCGCCTTTCAGGATGTGCGCGCTCCTTCTCAACTCTTATAACGTCGGCATGAATCCCGAAGAGACTTCGCGTTCACTATTGAAGGTTGGCGCAAACTCGGCGCCATATGCTGTAACATAGGTGCACCGAGGTGGCGCCAACCTCCAATGGGGAACGCAAAGTCTCTTCAGTGGCCGTATTCATGAAACCGCGGGCGCAGGAAGGAGGCGTAACCTTCCCGTACCCGGCGTATGGCCACCAGTTTTGTGCCTCCCCTGTCGAGATTTCAATAGTGGCGGCCACCTCTTCGCCACCTGTGGCCGTATTCATGAAACAACGGGCGCCTCCCGGGAGGGTGAAAAAGTCCGCCTGCCGCATACATATGCTGTATAGTTGTACAATTTCGAAAAAAATATCGAACGAACGAAAATCGAAGTTTTTTCGTTCGCAATCTTTTCGAACGAACGAAAAATGAAAAAAATTCGTTCGAAAAAATTTCGAACGAACGAAAATCGAAAAGTTTTCGTTCAACGAAATTTCGAACGAACGAAATTTGAAAAAATTTTGTTCGAAGAGATTTCGAACGAACGAAAACGAACAGAAAAAAATCGAAAAATCTTTCGAAAATTTTTCGAAAATTTCGTTCGTGTATAATCTGCTGGCTTTGAAACCCTTACCGCGAGGCTCCCGTTGTTTCACGAATACGGCCACAGTAAGAGCAGAGACAGGCATGAGTATCAACCCGCAGATACGGAGAGGAGACCGTTGGGTAGGAAACTGCTGTGCCTCAGCCACGCTATCAATGCATTCCGGCGGGCACAGCATGCCCGACCTTAGGCAGCGTCCATACGTCGCTAGAGTGGGCGTTTCCGCTGTTGTGCGCCTCTCGACGCTCCACAACGCTGGAGCAGCCCGTGCCCGCATTTATCACAGGCAAACACCCCCTACCTCGTGTTGATTCGATTGAAAACGTTTGATCGGGTGATCAATTGCTCGAGTCGGCGCAACGGCTGATTATTTCCCAAGGTTTTCGACTTCCGTGGTGGGATTATGAAAAACAAGGGCAGTAGTCTTGCTACAGGTTTAATGCCACCTGCTTTAGTGATGGAGCAGTAAGCTTGAAACTCGCTGCTTGCTTCGTGGCGCTGGCGCAAGCGCGCGAGAGCGAGTGGGCGAGGGCGCGCGAGAAGGAGCACCTGTGAGCGGCTAGCGAATCGTGTCCCCACGATGACCATCGATTTTTCGTAATCGCGCGCTCTCGCCACGTATGGACGGAGCCTTAGCTGTGCGAGTGGACGGGCATAACGCGCGCTGCCTGCCAGTAACATATCGATCACGTTCTGAAACGCAAGACCGATGTAGCAGGCAGCCGCAATTTTCTCCGTCCACCCGCCAAGTGGCTAGAAGCTCTCCTGTTTACCCGCCAAGTTAGCCTATCTGTCTAACTGCCGGGCACCCAGGAAGGTGCAACATCGGAAACTCGTCCAGCAGCGACTGGACTTTGGATCTTCCCGGGAGGTTCCCAGTGTTTCATGAATACGGTCACAGGATCCATGCCGATGTACGGTTCAACTCCGCATTGCCGTTCAGTCCGCAAAATACACGCTGCTTGCGAAAGCGTGCTGCGGCGCGGTTGAGAGCATCCTAAGACAGGGATGTGAGATCACCCGGGCGGTGGGATCACCCGGGCACCAAAGGCGAAAACCGCCCGGGTGATCCCACATCCCTGTCTGAAAATACTCGCAACCGCGCCGCAGCACGCTTTCGCAAGCAGCGTGCATTTTGCCGACTGAACGACAATGCGGAATTGAACTGTAACACTTCCCGCTACATTGTGTGCGCTCCTGACTACGCTCCTGTCACGAAAGCCACCTGGTTTGGCATTAGGACATTGGAGGCATCGTTTTGGAATTTTCCTTTTTTTTGTTCTGCATAATTCGAATATTTACAGTCTCGAAGTTACAATTTGATAATTATTCGAGCATTGATCCTCGAGAATACGGATATCAGAAATGTCGGTTCTATTCTATGTAAGCGACTGGAATCGCTCCAAACGTCCCTGCCCGGAGGGGATACCACCTCAGGAGCTTAGCTTGCAGGGATGAGCGGAGTTCCGCAGTTCGGGCATTTTTGGCATTCGCGCTCCGCGTTTCGAGAACCGCAAAAAGTGCTGCCGCCCGCGAAAACATCGGGTCATTTGGTACGGGAAAACATTGGATGATTTCTGAAATTTTCCGCGTTTCGCGCTCTAAAAACCGCATTCCAGGCATTTCGCGCCCGATTTCCTTAACCTGAATGAATCTTTTGTGCCAACGCACAAAGACCAATTTCTGAATTATATATTGTTTCAATCATCCGTGTTGGCCTGGCTCCCATAGAAAGCAGGTTGCTAGCAAATTTATGATAATGACACTCCATAAAATCGTGTTACGCGTGGGCCTGTACATATAGGTATGTACACTAGACATTTTGTTGTTACCATTGTAATGGTCAGCCCGCAGTTAGAAAAACAGGAAACTGTATTAGTCATTCAGTATGTTTTCGTAATCCTGATCAAAGACAGTGTTCACGATAAAGATCACTTTCGAGTTGGACTCAAAAATGGAGTTGTCCTGTCGTGAGTGAACGAATAATGAAGAAACAGCGCCGGAAAACGCTCAGAATGAGCTAAATTAACGGTTTCTACCGTAGGTGCTGGTTCAGGGCACGGACGAGTTTACGCGCCCAGCTAGTTTCCCCAAGCGTGCGCTAATCGCGAAATGTGCGCGAATCGATCAGACTGGACGGTGTGGGGTTGCTTGACTATTTGCCATCGAAAACGTCCGCGACGCCACAAACTCGTCAGAACGGGGGGCGGGACGGGCTGAGCAGGCGTGCTGGGCTTATGAAATCCTTACTTTGCAGCCGTTTTGATCAATTTCTGGCTCGTTTTCGCTGCTTTCTTCAACCCTATCCCCTCCAGCAGCTACCAGCATAGCGTAGGTATCGTATAGCTATTCAAACTTCAGGTTATAGATTTATCGCAAACAAACAAATAAGCTATCGGCACTATACAGAAAAGGTAGAACAAAAAAGGCGCGAAATTTCAATATTGACGCGGTGAATGTTGAAATCGTGAGCAAATCTGATACAAATCTAGCCATGTGAAACATGACTGCATGAGAATTCTTGGACTGTACATAAGAATTCAGAATTGAGCAGACGTTGACGTTGCCAATCGTATGCATGAGGAAAATAAATACAAATAATAGAATCCTATACCATACTACTCTCACAAATAAATATGTATGAACACATCAATGGAAGGACGCTAGAGACCCTACATACATACACAATGTATGACATATCAGACAAACATTTGTTTGAATAAAACACTAAATATATATTATACCGTATGCAAAATAGCCGTAATATGTAATGTCTCTTGGCGATCAGCAAGCACCAGAACACTTTGTTGCAGATTGTTTATAGGATATACATACACGCGTAGACAAACTCGGCTCGAAAGAGACTGTCCGCTCGCGCGATCGGCGTGCATGTCGAGCGGGCGCCGCTCGACACGCACGCTGACCGCGTGTGCGGATGGTCCCATCCGGAGAGACTTTTCGTATGATCCTGTCATTCAAATAGGAAGCCTCGTAGCAGCAATTACATTTAAAGAATATATACCCAAAGCCGTTTGGTGAAGGTGACTAGCTAACGCCCTCGTTATAGTCGGCCGAAGGCCGGACTTAGCCGTCCTCTAACATCCCTAGTGATCCTGCGCCGTCTTGCTCCGCCGCGAGCGTGTCGGCTGCATGCCAATTGATTATGCAGACTTACAAAAACGTACTGCGTCCGGCTCAGTCCGGCCACAACGAGAGATTTCTAGCCCTGAGTTAGCTAAGTATCACATGCATATCGACCCAGACGGCCACGGACAGCACAGGAGTGCTCAGTCCGGCCACATCGGAGGGATTTCTCGACCTGAGTTAGCAATGCATTACATGCATATCAGGCGTGCTGAGTCCGGCCACAAATGGTGGATTTTTCACACCCGATTCGCATATTGTAGATGCTTATCGAACCCGATCGGCCCACTATGACGCGGCCTAACTTTTCGTGATGCTCCGAAAATGTCTAAATTTCGGAAATTGGAACCACCTTCGAAATTTCGGAAATCGGTACGTCAAAAAGCATCGGAAATGGGAGATTCGTTCTGCCAAATTCTTGACCACCCCTTGGTAACTTTGCCTACCGAAAAAACATAATTTTATCATTCCTTATTGAAAACTTGTCATGTAAATACAATCAACCCTGACTTTCTCAAAAGTAAAGACGGACCTTGAATTCGAATTCAGCGCCCGAAATAACCCCCTAGGGCTAGGTGAAGAAAAGTGTTTGAAAAAGTCTTATTTCGTGGATATTTCCGATTTCTTCCCCATTTTCAGGTTTTTTTTTGGAAATCGGAAGACAAAAAACCATCGGAAATCGGAATCCCACTATTGCTGCTCTGAATCCCTGATTTTTGTCAGCGAATTTACCAAACTGCACCTATTGTAAAGTAGCGTGTGTATGTACTCCACAAGCAAAGTGAATTTGTGTGTCTTTGACACCAGAAATTGCCTACGCAGAACACGAAGTAGACGTATGACGAGAAGCTACGGACATAGCAATTGCCTGACTAAAGACTGAGAAGAACGGGACTCATAGCGACGTGATTTCTTGCCGTTCTTGTTCCTCGTAGTCCTCCTCGACCATTACCAGTTCACCATCGGAATAGTAGGACTCTTCGGATAGACCACGAAGAAGTTTGTCCTCGTGATATCCTGTAAGGATTGAGTTAGATTCCAATGGGAGAGAGACGAGGATTCTTTAAAACTCACCGCTCTCGTCCGATATGCTGTCGAACTCGAAGGAGCTCTGCCGCCTTTGGCGCTGTACTTCTTCTAGGTAGCCAGAACACAGATCCGCGGTATTTGTGGACGTGTCTGAAATGAAGCGGTTGAGGACGAAATCGCATTGAGACATGATAAAAGGCTCGATTGTACCCTGACCGAAGTGGTAGGAACTTTTTATTAAATCTCTGTAGTTCGTTCTTTGCAGTAGAATGAAAACAAGTTACTTGTAACATAAAATGCCGAAAACAAGTTACTTGAACCAGATCTAAGTCCATGTGAGTTACGTGCGTCTTATCGCAGGCCATTTAAGAGCAATATTATAAATTGCACTACGAGTGGTTTTCAAAAAAATACCGCGCTCCAAAGACAAACCGAGCTGCGTCGGCTCGGCTTCAGAGCGCGGAAACCGCAAAACCACCGCAAGTGATACCCCTCGTCTACTTAGAAAAATGGAAACAAGTTACTTGCAATATAAATGTAACACTCTTGAATGTGTCAAGTAGCTTACATTTATATTACATGTAAGTTGCACTTATGTTACATGTAGCTTACATTTATATATTCATCATGGGAGGCCATCACGCGACGCAGGTGACACGCGACGAAGAGAACGCATCCGTACGCGCACCACACCATACGCTAAGCGGTAAACGCTGTGCAGGGCCTTTCCTGCTAAAGCGGAGTCAAGTACCTCAAACTTGGGTAATTGAGCCGACAGCAACCCCTGTCCTGAGCCTCACCCGAAAGTGTGTCGTACATTCCAATTGGAAATGCCTTCTTGGCCGAGTTAATTTACTTGCGACTTATCTTGTACCATTTGAAGGCAGTGTTCACGATAATCTTCAATTTTGGGATTATTCGCTATAGTGATTAAGTGGCCCCCGGCCAGAACTGAAATGACGTAGAAATGGAGAAAAACGCACCAGAACTACATGAAATCCTCAAGTGTCACCCCGCCACTTATAGGCAGTGTCCACGATAAATTTCGTCCTCGGTTTTTGACCGGAAATCGAAAGTTCAGAGTCTCATTGGAGCACTGGGGTCGACAGAACGAACGCAAACGAGCCCGAAAGAGCTCCATGCGGCTCCAAAGTCCGCTCACGCTAGCCCTTCAGCTCGCGGTCGAGTTTTCCGAGGAACAGTTTGGACCGCTTCTGCATTAGCATTGGAGCGCGAGCGCGCCTGAGTTTTAGCTTTGGTGCGCATTTGCGCAAGCTGTCTGTTTCGGGCCCATGCCCGCGCAACACATCCACCGTTGAAATGTGGCTTTCAAGAAGAAGAGCTGATTTCGGATGTTTCGCAGCGTTTTTGATGATTCTTTCTTTACTGATGAAACAGTCAGACTCTGAACCTTCGTTTTCTGGTGAAACTTCGAAAACGATTTTTGTCGTGGACATTGCCTTTAAGTATCACAGGAAGCGTTTGTTGTGACAATCAAATCTTTAGTGGACTCGTCCTTTGCAACTCTCTACTCTCTACTGCTCCGTTCTTTCCCTATGGCCCTAACTAATCTTGCTTTAAATAAAATATTCTTCCACTTTCGATTAGTCCCATTTTTTACCGGTGAGAACCATCGTGAATATGTTCATCCAACCGGACAACTAGTCCATGTTCTAGAATAATGTCACTGAAATACGACGTTTTAATGCGTTTCTCGCCGTTTCTTCGTAATTTTGTTAACACTCGGAGGTCAACGCATTGTTCCATGTGAAAAATTCGGAGACGAAAGTCATCGTGAACAATGCCTTTGAGTTACATGTAATGTATCGGAGGAGCATTGTTCGCGATATCCCGTCGTTATGTAGCGTGCAGCTTGAATGACCTGAGATAAGCCGCAAATAACTTACATCAACTCAGGCATGTTACATGGAACTTGTTTTCAGCCTTTCATGTTACAAGTAACTTATTTCATTTCTCTGCGTACCAGCGCTCGCACCCCTACTTTTTGATATCTACTTTGATTTGCCCTCGTTATGCCATAATGAGAATTTGAGGCGATCCTTGTCAGATTTTCAATTACTTCTTTCTCAATACAGGCATTGCTACTGTAGGTCAGCAAGTCAAAACCACGCTCCCCAAGGCTCATTAGTAGGGTAGGTAGGGCAGTAATTTTATCTTTAAATGATAAATTCAGGTTGAGGATAAAAACTTTTTTTTTGAAAAATTACACTGAAAATTTATCAGAAAATGCTTTTCTAAACGTGGAGAGACGTAAAAGTTTTGGACATTTTCTCAAAAATTTTGACCACCAGGGAGGGGGACGCAGCTTTGTCGAGGTCCTGGTCTGCCTGACCCTGCCTGGATAACAATCGACAAAGTGTTCACTGTGTGAAGAATGACTGGCAGCGGTATCCATCAAAATTCCTTTTTTCGGGCTTCGGACCTGCATTACACTCTCCTCAACATCAATGATTGCTCACCGCTCTTTACAGTGAAGTAGTTTCAGGAAAGTGTTTTCCTCTAGACGACAATATTCATGAATATAGAATCTACTGCAGAAGCTCGTGCCTTCTTCAGATTTGCCTCAGCCTTCGGAATGAAAACAGGACGTGGGCGGAACGAGAATTGTCCGCCCACGCGGTCGGCGTGCGTGTCAAGCGGCTGCCGCGAAGGCACCTTTTAAACTTGGAAAACGATTAGCAGTAATCTTAGACGAGTCGTGAACACTATGCCAATCAGCTGTTTGGAGCCATGGGAAGGCTCATCCGAAACACCTATCGACGGCCGCTCCACACGCACGCCGACCGCGAGGACGGACAGTCCCAATCGGACAGACTTTACTTGGAATGTAGCCGGATCGCCTCGCTCATCACGTTAAAAGAATACTACAGAGTCCTGACTGTTGACGTACGCGTATTTCCCCTATGAGTAAAATTCAAGGTGTGCTTGCGTAGCCGCGTGGAAGACTTTGATTAGGAAAGACCCTGACGAAAACGGCAGAAAGACTTTTCTAGCACTAGCAGTAGGGGCTTAGGGGTCGTTTATACTCCCGCCGCCAAGTGATGCGGGACGGTTCATTTTTTTTGATCACACACCGCGGCAAAATCGATATAAGGGGGTTTTTAGAGTTTCACCGCGGCGCGACCTTATGATTCATACGCGAATCGACGAGCGGCGCGTTATCGATCGAAGTGCACAGAAAGCATCTCATCGCGCCGCGCCACGATGGAACTCTAAATTAGGCTTTATAAGATCGCCCTTTGCCGCGCCGCTCGACGGCAAAGCTTAAACGACGGGTTAGGCCAGAATAGCGCGGAAAAGAGCGTTTTCCACGCCGTTTTCGGGCAATTTCTGGTGCAACCAAGGGCCAGAGCATCCACTAGAACGGGAATCTCAGAATTGGATTAGCGTCCCGACTTTGTTTTTAGTGGACTATACTGGACTAGCGCTAACCAGGCAATCATTCTAAGATCGCCGTCATTTCCAGAGTAACCGTACCTTCCGCGTTTCCCACAGAAGAGTCGGCTGATTGATCATTCGTTGAGCTTTCCGACACGCTTCCGGCCTTTCCTGGCTCTGCTATGTAGCAGATTGATTCGCTGTCGCTCTCTTCCTCAACCTGAAAGATGGATATTATGGTAACCTGATGACAGTAGCAACCCTAAACTCCGCCTCACCTCCTGTTCCTCATCGATACTGCCCAGGCGAGGAGCCGATTTGGAGCGGCACACAGGCGGTCGGAAGTTTAAACTACCAGTCTGAAGCATTCGCTTCCGCCGCGGACATCCAGTTAGGCCAGTAAGGCGGGCATTTTGTACGGCTAACTTCTCCCGTCGATATTCCTGGAAAGTGAGGTGTGATTCGATCTGTGCGCGGCGATGCACTTATGATTGGAACGTAGGGCGCGTGCTAAAGACCGAATTATTTCGCGCTTACACAAATGTTAATTAATCAGTCCCATATTTAGACCCTATGACTAAGCAGAAGGCTCGATGATGTGAGCGACCGAAAAATACAAACTTTTCGTGCCATTTCGAAAACCGGGGGGCACCGTAATTGACATTAGTCATGATGTATCGCGTGCAGGCGAAAAGAGCGCATATGTAAATGTCATCGAGTCCAAAGGCTATATCGTCATTTTGTTATTTTGGTGGCCAAAAATAGACTTTGCCGAGTGCAAGGCAGCGCTCAACAGATGTCTTTTCGCAGCAGCCAACGGTTTGAGTAAGGCCCTGATGCAGAGGCTGAGGTCACATTAAGGCACAGTCGGAACGCATCGCCCTGACTGTTTCGGTTCACTTTAGGCGGTGTACTTTGCGTTGGCGCAGACTTGATGCATGTACGTTATAGCATATCTAGTTAGGTCCGTAGCTTGCCTACTCAGGAAAACGCATTCAAATCTCACCCGCGGCTGGCGCGGCGGTCGCGTGTGCCGGCCCGCTGATCGATTCAGACCGAGAGAAGAGCGCAGCTGATCCTCTGATGAACTCTTGGGACGATCCCCAACCCAAACTCATTCCATCCCCACCGACAGCCGGGGACGATCCCCTAAAGTGGGCGGAGTCGGTCCCTCCTAAGTTTGCTATTGGGAGGGACCAAAGCTGAGTTTTGCAGGGACTTGGTTGGCCGTGGTTGGTCCCTCCTCAGTTTGTTATTGGGAGGGACCAAAGCTGAGTTTTGCAGGGACTTACTTGTTAGTTGGCTCTGTAAAGCCGTTCTTAGGGAGCCGGGTCTCAAAATGCTTACCATACCGCTTACCTTGCCGCTAGCTTGCTCGATCGCTACGTGTGTACTGTGCTAAAACTGCTCAGTAGATTTACGCATTTCCTCACAGTATCAAAACGTTAATCAACACAAAATCCATCAAAAATTTACTTCCAATGCAATTTCCTTCGAAATCAAAGCAAAATCCATAATCAAAAACTGAAAAAAACGCGAAGAATATGAATGTCATTCATGAAGAAAATGAGGTCTTCTCAAAAGCTGCAAGCAGCAATGATACAGGTTTAACATATACAGGATCGACGCCATACAGAAATTATAGTTCACGATTTCACTTCGAGAAAACCAACGACTACGGATAGAAAATCTTCAAATGAAAGGCGAGCGATCCTGAGCCGCATTTGATGCATGTCCCACAAAGTTAAATATAGAAGGCTAAAAACGTGCCCAAAATGAGAAAATACATGAAAATCAACAAGAATATAAACCAAATTGTAACGATTCCGGCCAAGATGAGCTCCGTCTTCAACGTACACTCATCATTACTGTGCAGTGGTAGACGGCTCATTCGCGACTACTCTCCTCTTCTGAAATGTGTATTGTTACACAAGAAACAACTCTGTGAGTTCTGACGAGAATGAGCCGCGAAATGCCTGATTGTCGCGTAATAGCCATCAAATAATGGTTGCCGCTAAATAGCCGCAGAATAATCGCTAAATAACACTGGCCGCGGAATGGCCGCGAAATATTTGGTCTGCTGAACCGTGCCCTACTCTGGAAAGGTAAGGGTAAAATCGGGTTTCTTGATCACCCATTATTACTGATTCCCCTTACATGAGCGTATTTTCGTTATGATTGACGGTATCGTTGTCTATAATTGTGAATGAAGGTAAGACCGGCAATAAAAGTTTGCAGCACAATTTATAGATTGGTGGCTGTGTTAAAAGCACCAGTTGCCAGGAAATAGTCGAGAAATAGCCCCCCTCCAGAATCCGCAGCGGCTCCTGGTGGGCTATTTCTCGGCTATATCTCGGCCGAGCAATGGCCGCGAAATAGCCTGGATGTGGCCCACCATGAGCCGCTGCAGATCCTGGTGGGCTATTTCGCGGCCAAGGGGTCTCGGCCGGGCGCTGGCCGCGTAATAAACGAGAAATAATCGAGAACTAGCCGCAAAATAGCCGAGAATTTGTCCACCGGGAGCCACTGCGAAGCCTGGAGGGGCTATTTCTCGACCAAATCTTTCAGAGAAATAAAAAAAAAACAAATTGGCTTACCGGCTTAGCAATGAGATGATTTTTTGGGGAGGGTGAATTGGCGTACCTCAGCCACACTCGTTGAAATGACTATGATTTTTTCCTTTTAGAAGTATTTCGATATACTTCTGGTCGCTAAAGTTTCCACCTACTAGAACACAACGCAACATTATGTAACCAGCTTAAGATTGGCATCGCCGCTAGCCCACCCCCCCCCCTTCCTCTACACCAATTCTATCTCCATGGATTCAATCTTTCAGTTTCTTACGCAGCTTCTTTTGAGATTAAACAGCTTTCTACGGCTCATTTCAGCTTCTTTCCTAAACCCCTTTACTCTTTTAGACATCTATCGCATTATTCCTACAGCTCATGCTGCCCTGTCAGCTCTCTCGACGTTCTGCGAACCCCTTTGAAAGCTCTCCGAGGCATATTGCACGCTCCCTTAGGGAAAACGGCATGTGGATCGAATCCACACCGCGGGTGTGGCTAAGGAGCAGTTCGGCTGGTACACAAGACGCGCGCGACTGTAAAACGCTGTGCGCGCTCATCGTCCTTGGGGCGCGTTAACCGAGGGCACTCAAAAAAGTTGTTGTTGTTCCATTGTAGCCGCTTCCCTTAATGTTTTTTTAAAATTTTGCTCATGTAGGTTGATGCGTCAGACGTTGGGTCGGCGTCAGAATCAATATCATCATCTCCCATTGCGCTCCAAGAAGCAAACAAAAAGAACTCTAAAAAAACTTGTACAAAAAGTGCGAATTCGATTGGAACCATGGTATGACAAGCATTGCGTCTAAAAAAGCACACTATACACAAAAAAACATGAATAAAATGCAAAAAATGATAAAAGGGGACGGCTACAATGGGACAACGACCACTTTTTTGAAGGTCCTCGGTAAACGCGCCCCAAGGACGATGAGCGCGCACAGCGTTTTTCCGTCGCGCATCGCGTGTGCTAGCCGAACTGCTCCTTAGCCATACCCGCGGTGTGGATTCGATCCACATGCCGGGAAAACCTTCCTTCATCCCTTTTTTTTTTCAACATCATTCTGGAGCCCTGTAAACATTACATGAACTCCATGACTTAGGTCTATTCACAACAGAATTATGGAATGAACACACCCTGACTAGGGACTGCTTAAAAGGCAGTGTTCACGATCAAAGTCGTTTTTCTGTTTTCCCGCCTATCTTGAGAACGGTTCCATGCTGATTTCAATGATGTTTCTGGAATCGTACAAGACCTCCTGCAAACGGAGTTATGGCCCCTCAAAGTTCAGCTAGAGAAGCATTGTGGACGAGTTGTCTGAGGCTTGTAACTCCCGTTTCTTGCAACCGATGTGTGCGAGCTGACCTGAGTAAAGAGAGACGTTGAGAATGAAGGGAAGAACGGGGTTTTTGATTGGAAACCATCGCTCATCTAACCACGGATTCAAGGTAGCTGTTATAGGACATGGGCGGAGTGGCCCAATGGGTTGAATGGCCCACGAGATTTTCACCTACTTACCGGCCGTTTTTCGTCGCACTTCCGTTCTTAATCTTCTTAGAGGGACTCAAAGCTTACGTTTGAGCCAAAAAACTTGCAACTTTTTCTTCGTGAACACTGCCTTTAAGCCCCACCCATAGCTGGTCGCTTCGACTTGAAGTCGAGGCGACCAACGATACTGCTGCAATCTCAAATCACTCGGTGCCGCGACTTGAGAAAACTGAAAATTAAATTTTTGGGTGTCCTGTGCCTTTAAAGGCACAGTCCAACCTCAGAGGTAATTTTTGATATTTTGGTCCGGTCGCCATCTATAGCAACCCTGCCAAGCGCGAAATCTCAATTCGCTCAAATAAGCGAGAAAAAGCTAGGAAAAAGTCGGCCACGCCCCCCTTTAAAGAAAAAAATGAGTAACGCCTCCTGCCAGGTTTCCGACCTCGATAGGGAAGAGACGCGCTAATGATTTTATTCAAAATCTATGTTCTTCCTTTTGTTTTCGTTCTGGCTTTATATTCTGACCTACTTCAGAATGATGGCTACGAATAACGAGAAAATACTGGCTCAAGACAACTCGTCCGAGATTTTCTAACCGTTCAAATTCAAAAATTTTGAGGAGCTGTAACTCAGTTCGTAGTGAGTCCTGAGCGATTTTGGAGACACCATTGTGATCAGCGTGAAATTTTCTCCAAGATAGGCAGAAAAGCGTAAAATCGATTCTGAGCTTGGAATGTGGCTTTAAGTGGAGCTGCTTGTGGGGACGATGGAAGTCTTTCAAAAACTTCACAACTTTGTTGCTCCATTCTAACCTTTGGATCCTACCTAATGCTGTTTTGCATAATATAGTCCCTCACCTTCAGCGGTCGCGACAGCCGAGAACTCATTCATCCTACCGGACAACTAGTCCAGGCCAGACAATTCTTTCACTGAAATGAGGCGTTTTAATGAGTTTTTCGTCGTTTCTTCGTGGTTCCTGCAACACTTGTCGGCCAGCCCCTTTTTTCGTGTGGGAAACTCAGAATGAAAATTCATAGTGCTTTTAAGCACAACGCAGCATGAAAAATGTACTGTTAGTTCGAATGAGTCCGTCCGCCCACGCGGTCGGTGTAGGTGTTAAACGACCGTCGCGAAGGCATTTTTCGGAAAAGCCTTCCTACGGCTGCAAACAGCCAACTGGGATTTTATTCTCTATCTGTCTAATATTTCCTCTAATCGATTAACACGTCCGAAAAAAATGTCTTCGCGCCCACTGCCCATCATGCAGGCTGACTGCATGGGCGAACCGTATCATTGGCACATACTATAAGCAGCGGCAGCTTTTCAGTTGCCGTGAACCTCGCTGCTAGCCCCTCCCTCAACACCCATACCAACTCTATGTCCACGAAATCGATCGAACAGCTTTTTATTTGGCTGCTTCTGAAGACCCGGTATCTTTATGAGACTTCTTTTACGCTCCTTCTGAAGTCCTCCACCCCTCTAAGACCTCTAACACACTCTTCCAGAAGCACTACTTCTCCTCCATTATCTCTTGCAGGCTCCTTATGGAGCCCTGCTCTAGAAAAAAATGTGTGGAAGTTACCGAGAATCTATCTCGAACCTGAATTTTACCGAGAAATTGACGCAAAACTATCGCTAGGTCGGGAACTACTGCGAACATAACGCGAAATCACCGTAGAACTACATAGCGGCTGCCGAAAAACTACCGGAAAACGAAAAAAATTATGAGAAGGAGTGTGCCGCGATTTCGCCGCTGATTTACCGCGAAAATACGATGATGAGACAGCCATCATTCCTACGAGAGTGCCCCAGTGCAACATGAATGGAAAAAGAATTAAAATATTACCTGATAAATTGTCTCAGTCTGTGCTCTAGATTAATACTGTAGAAATTGGTTGCCACTGTTTGTTTTTAGGCCATCAATGGTTTCCCTAAAAAATGCTGATTGAAAGAATAAGCTAAATTTCCTATCAGACGACAAGCTCTGCGTGAATTCCAAGAAAACTTCAAAAGTACAAAATGGGCAAGCAAGAAGTTCAAAAGTTTTCAATTTCAAAACAAAAACAAAAATGAGCAACCATCAAAAGAAGAAATGAAGAATTGCAATCGAAGTTTTGGCGATCCACATGATTGGTCCACGTGTCAGTTTGGGGATGCTCCCCTGTGTTCACTGGGCATTTGAGTGAGCCCGTAGTTTGGGGACGCTCCCCCACAATCGATTGGACAAATCCAGCAAAGGAGGGACGGACGCCATACCAAGTCCCTCCCAAAGGGGCGGGGCTAGAGGATGCATGTCGGCGGCCAACCAAGGTTGTGTTTAGTCCCTAGTGACGTGGCCACGGCTTTCGGGTTGGGGACGATCCCCCGAGCACATCAGAGTCAGCTTACCATACCGCCAGCCGCCGCTGAGATTTAAACTGCCCGCACCAGCCGTGAGATTTGAAGGTTTCATCTTGAGGAGGGCGTCTTTGTTTTATATCTACCTTTAAAATAAACTTTTTCATGGTCTGAGAATTTTTTTAGGACCCACATGAAAAGGGCTATCTAACGAATTATTCTTTGCAATGGTTCAAATTTGGAGCAAAAAAAGTTTGGAATGTGGTTTCCAGGTCGTTATACAGTACACATAGCGGTGTGCAGCCGCGTTCTGTATTTGTATACTGTATGGTACACTAAAAACTTCTGCGCAATTTATTTTTGTTCGAGCCTGAACCCAAGTAATCGCTATACCGTGGGATAGCGCTTTTCACCAGAATCTTAACTAATTTTCCAAATCCGAGAAAATTGAAGATTGAAAGGAGCTATTAAAAAACGACTCAAAGATGCGGAAACGCGTCATTGCACGTATTCTGACCGAATCCTACGCGTTCTAGTGCACTCTATTTCACACCCAAATTCACTCGGGTCCGTCGCATGCGTGTGCGCGCGTATGCTGTATCTACTTTTCCCGTGACGGAATCACGTCCTTACCCCTTAGGTGACAAAAAGCTTCGAAAATTGTCGAACATTGTCAAGTTTCTAAAGATTTATTAGGAACACCTTCCGAATTCTTCATTCTTGACCTTAATTTTCCACGTTCCCCGAATTTCCATATTTTTCATTTTTCAAACGTCCCACCAAACTATGCCGTCAAGAGGGCACAGAAATGGTCAGTGCGATCCGTGCGGAGTGCGGTTAGCCGATCAATAATCACTATCAATCGATCTAGATAAAAAACGAAGCGATTGTGCAGTATTCTGCCTGGCAGTGGTAGAACTAGACCCAGGACCGAATCGAATTTGAAAAAAAAATCAATTTAATAAATTCGGAAACTGGTTAAATCATTGAGTTTTGGTTTCTTCCATAATTTGATTCATCGGAGAATGGAAAACTATTGATTTTCGAAAATCCGACCCATTCGTGAAATACTATTATCCAGCTTTTAAATAATCAATTTCTTGCGGAACTATAAATACTCAATTTTTTTCGATTATTCTATTTAATCGGAGAACCGAAGCATTAGATTATTGAGAAATGATCGGGTGATTTACCGGGATGAAATACTCAACTTCCACAATACTGTGCTTATCTGGGCCAAATTCCGGTCCGCAATTGCTTCTCGACACGCTTTGCGGCCGCACGCTCCCGAGTCGGAAGAGCTTCCAGCGCCACAGCCGGCGATCTGCTGACTCTAAGTGGGTTTGGAAACTGGAAATCAAGAAAAGTTGGAGAAAATTGTACAAAAAATCCATATCGAGTCGGCTTTAGCGCTGGAAACCCGACTGACTCGAGTGCGTGCGGCCACAAAGCGTGTCGAGACGCAATTGCGTGCCGGAATTCGACCCAGAGAAGCACAGTAGCTGGCAAATTACAGGTCCTTATTTTAGAATATTCCGCCACAAAAAATTACCTTTATTTGTGTGTTTTTCAAAATTTAGGAAAAATTGGAATATTCGCATGGAATATCCATTTTGATAAAGTAGAAATCATGTTGTTGAGGTCATTCATCTGCTTAAAATCTCTAGTTGTTCAATTTCATTTTTTCTTTTCAGTTATCTGAAAACTTTAAAAGGGCCTAACTTTTGAAAAAAAAATGTTTTAAAGCGTTCCCAAAATATGAAATTCATATCATCAAAGCTCATTTACAACTTTATTAGTCCATTTGAAAACAATCGTCCATTCCCCACGTCGAAACACCGCTGCGGACTCCAGGTTCCCAAGCGAGCGGGCGCGTCGCGACTGTCATTGATTTTTCTGAGAAGGTGACCACATTCCGCTGATTTCCTCCCAATTCTTCAGGGTTTCAGTTTTTCCTAATGACTACTCTTTTATCTTTGCTGCTTATTGTACGTCTTATCACTGTGTCATATGTATAGGCACGAAATTCGCGTAGGGAAAAAAACCTTTCTTGCTTGTTTTTGTTTCCTTCACTTTCGTAGAGAGAAAAAATATAATGACAAAAAGATGAAAAACTTGTGATGCGAGTCATGGATCAATAAAAAAAGTATTTCGGGAAACGAAAAAATCAATAACTGAGCTAGCATAAAAAACGTGCCATTTTTAAAATTTTACACTTAACAATGTCGCTGACAGAATATGGCGAGGAGGAATAGTAGCAGATGGAGAAAATAAAAGAAGGCATCTCTAGCTGATGGCAGCCGCGACGCGACTGCTCGCGTGGGAGATTGAGTCCGCAAAGCCGCCATTCCCCCACGAGTATTGCAGTTGGCAAGCCTGCCTGTTCAGCTATGTGTTTACGTTTTATCAAATTGTAACCATTTGAGAATTTTTTAGAAAGAAATTCGAATTTGAAAGTTCACCTGGAGTGCTGCGTGTAAATACTCTTGTAACTTTGTGTGCATCGTATAGGGGTCAGTGGATCGTTTGCATAGCACGGCATGACATCTCAGCTCGGGTTTGAGGCTATAAAACGACTTCAATAGGTCTGGATATGTGTAAGTGGGTTACGATGGTTAGGGGACAAAAGTTACGAAAATGGGCGTGGCTCAATACAACCCTGTCTCAGTATTTTTGCCTCACATCAAAATTAAGCTGTGATTTATTGTGCTTCTCTGGGCCAAATTCCGGTCCGCAGTTGCGTCTCGACACGCTTTGCGGCCGCGCGCGTTCGAGTCGGAAGAGTTTCTAGCGCCGCAGCCGCCGATCTGTTGACTCTAGGTGGGTTTTAGAAACTGGAAAGTACACAAAATTAGAGAAAACTGTATAAAAAAGAAATATCGAGTCGGCTTTGGCGCCGCAAACTCGCCTGACTCTAGCGCGTGCGGCCGCAAAGCGTGTCGGGACGCAATTGCGGACCGGAATTTGGCCCAGAGAAGCACAGTACGTAGTAATCAGGTCAAATCCTGATCTTACTAATAACCTACCGTTTACCGTCGTGCTTGTATATCCAACAGAAGACTTTGGGGTAATGTGGAAGAGCGGCAGAGGAGGTGATTCGATGAGCCCAGTACTCGGTGAGGCCTTGCTCCTTCGTCTCAGCTTTTAGTCCGGATCTGGTGATCTGAAGTAGCCATATATCTTGAGCTCTTTTGAGATTATACAAACCTCTATGAGCTAAGTCAAATGAAATCCCTACAAACCTCTAAACCCATGCTGAGATCGGCACCGGTTCTAGTGCAGTACGCTTTCCATATCAGTGACAGCGGCTTCTCAAAACAGTTCTCACCGCCAGCCAGTACTGTGAGAACATTGCCGAGGTATATTACATTGTATGAGGCATCCGGCGGATTGATGGTGTATCTAAACGATTGACTTGAAGCTCTAGTCGTCTCCATGAATTTGCTAAGTTATCTGGCGTTTTTTTTTCATCCATACGCCCGCCCGCTAATTGCCGACGATCCGCCCGGCAACGAGGCCGTTGCTCCTGGTTCGCCCGGCGAATCAATGAGCGCCCGCGACTCGCCAGCTGTGGAATGCAGAGGGTAACTGGCGAATAGCGGGAGGAAGTTGATTTATCCTCTTTGCTCCGAACTTGCGCACCCTTTATGTACATATTTTTATGCTCTCACCTTTGCTTCTTTTTCCGGAAAGGGAGCGTGAAAAACTGCGTCGCTGAGCTGGCTAGCGTCGGCATCTGCAATTAGGGCAGTATTTGACCGACCAGTCAATAAACTATTTCACTCATTTCAAACAAACAATAGATATGTACAGTTAGGTCTGTGGCTTCCTTCCTCAAGAAAAAACATTTAAATCTCACCCGTGGCTGGCGCGGGCGGTTTAAATTTTACCGGAGGCCGGCGGTATGGTAAGCTGATCAGCTGCGCTATTCTCTCGGCCTGAATCGATTAGTGCGCCGACGCACGCGACCACCGCGCCAGCCGTGTATGAGATTTGATTGTTTTTCCTTGGTGAGCCGCGATGCTGTTATCAGGCGCGTAATCGCTCAATCAGTGGTCATCATGACCCTCGTGTGCATGCGGTGATTTCTGCGCAGCTGCATCGCGGCTTACCACTTGAATGACATGGACCGTATACAGAGCATAGAGAGCACAGAAAACAATTCTGAAACTGAAGCAATATACTTTTTTGTTGAGAGGGATATATTCAACTTTTTTTGTCAGATTTTTGAAAGCGGACATCTGAAAATTGGTTTTTCAAAAAGTGGGGGTATACATGATCAATTAGGTGTAATGCACACCCAGCGAAGATTCTGAATGACTCTTTACACTAATCAAAATACATACATTGATACATATGCCATGACAGTTACGGTTAAACAATAACAATGTGTTGGCCAGCCACCGCCCATAAGGAAGTAGGTAGTTAGGTAGGATGGCCAGATGTTGTTAGACAGTTCGACTTGATGAACGAGGCCGACATAAGGGCGAGAATCGCACAAAAATCAAATGATACCGGTATACTTGTTACATTAATCAGACGTGATACAAGTGGTTTTTCAAAGGTACCGATTAAGTTGCCAGACAATGAATACAGGTTACGTTTTGGTAAACGTCTTTTTTTTTTGGTCGTAATCAGACTAATTCAATCACTTACCAGCACTCGAAAAATGACTATTGGTGGAGAGAATGTTTCAATGTTAGGGAATTTCGCATTCTTTATCATAAAGAACATAAACAGAATGTCATATTGAAGTACAGCCCCACATTTTGGCAAAATCCTGCCGCGGCCTAAAGACCCGCATTTCTGATATCCGCGTGGTCGGACCCCCATATAAAGCCGGGGCCAAATATAAATCCGGATATTATCAAAAACCGATCGCGAGCCAATGACGGCGACACGGCCGTGGGACAAGCGACATACGCTGTCGCGGACTAAAGCGGACCGCCCGGGGATGGTCGGACGTTGAGTGGGGCTTCGAGATCGATCGATACCGGAGCGTTCGCGGCTGGCCCGCAGTCACACCGCGATCAAGCCACTTCCAAGCTTAGCTCGACCGGCTGCGAAATCATAAACACATAAGGAGCTATTCAACTAGTGTGATGTCTTGAATAATGTGGTTCAGCACCGCGGTCATAATGTGGGTCGCGGGCGGCCCGCTGTAAAGTCTATGCGGCAGTAAGCGCGTCTCAATGTGTGCGTCAGACAGAAAAAAGTTACCGTTTGTACAACCAAGGGCACGACCTCTCTTGCGCTCGGTCAAGCCGCGATGAGACCGCGCTTTCTAATGTCCGAATAAGAGTCCGCGGTCGGTCCGCTCCGATAGCTGGGTCAGAGGCCATGAAATGTGGTTCAACCGGCCGCTGAATTTTACCAACTAGAATGGACGACTTGGAGAGCAAGGAATAGAAATAATAATGCAGAATATTCATTTATTTCATTTATTATTGACACTGTTTTTCATAGTTTAAAATATATATAATTTTATTGATTTATTTTAATTCTTTTCGAATCTAGTAAAATACCCTTTGTGTTTATTAAGAAAGATAAAAGTAAAAAAAATTCGAAGACAGCGACCCTAAACAACGATTGTTCATCGATATTCCTCATGGCGCATTCGTGGCAAATATCGATTGTGTGCAGCGACATGCGTCTGGCCACCTCGCCTGTAGCAGTGTCTAGGAGAAAGCAGGAATTGTGGTCCATTAAAATAATAAATCCATAGAACAATACTAAAACATTCCGGGATTTATTTAAAGAACCAACATAGAATCGGAGTTTTAGACCATTTATTTAATTAGTTTTTTTTTCATCCACTTATATTCAATATTTAGATTTTTTAAAGTATGTCACCATACAAGAGTTAATGAATAATAATGATACAAAATTTGGCTGTGTTCCCCAAAAGAGGTGAGGTTGCCCTAAGAGGAAGCAATACTGTAGAAAAAATCTCAATCGATAATTGTCATGACGCTCCGCCGCAGATATCGATTGAGTGACGCTGTATGCATGTAGCCATCTCGCTTGGAGTACATAGTTTCAGAAATAGGTGTTATCTTGATGGGGGGGCACTATGCCGTGATGCACTTGGCCACACCCATTTTACAGTGCCGCACTGAATGTGAGCACCTACACGGGGTTTCCCTCTCCTGCCAAAATCAGGAGAGTCGTTGCGGTACGAAAAAATGGGCGTGGCTAGGTGCGATACCACTGTGCCCCCCCCGCGCTGCTATAGCACCCAGAAATAAGTATGGCAAGGATCGGTTCGGGACAAAAAAAAAGTAAACATATTCTGAAAAAAATCAATACAAAAATCAATATGACATATTCAAGTGTTCAATGTGAAAAGTGGTGCCAGTTTTTGTTTAGTTGCTATGGTAAATCAAGAGTTCATTCACGTGTGTTGCAGGAGGAGTAAACAGTAATGAAGTGAATAAATAAACTAGAACTGAAGTAGTCGACAATAATCGTGCATAGGTAAACACCGCAAAGGGTTGTTAGTTGTGATGGTCAAACTGGAACTATGTACAACGCACTTTTTGAAATTTGATTACAGCAATGAAAATACGAACATTTTCGAAGCTGATTTTGAGCAAAAAATAGGGGAAATTGTGTGCCGCATGTCGCTTTCTGCAGGTTAATCTTTGAAGTCCTGTTTACGCTAATAGCAGTAAAAATCTAATAATCAGTAATTTGTGGATAATCGCGTTTGTGAACGTATCTATTACCACCTGTCAGAGAGACGGGAAAAAATTGCAGAGTCACATAATACGACAAAATCAGTATTCTGGCTGAGGTGTTGCCAAGGATTGAAAGTATGTCCTCCTAGCTGGAAATCGTACTGTGCTTATCTGGGCCAAATTCCGGTCCGCAATTGCGTCTCGACACGCTTTGCAACCGCGCGCTTTTGAGTCAGAAGAGTTTCCAGCGCCGCAGCCGCCGATCTGTTGACTCTAGGTAGGTTTTAGAAACTGGAAACTAAACAAAATTGAAGAAAACTAAATATAAAGCCATATCGAGTCGGCTTTGAAGCTGGAAACTCGATTGACTCGAGCGCGTGCGGCCGCAAAGCGTGTCGAGACGCAACTGCGGACCGGAATTTGACCCAGATAAGCACAGTATACTGACTACATTCTGACGTCATTCGAGATTGCGCACTTTTGAATAACAATTTCATAATGTAGAGATCAGGGTAAAGCATGGCGCTGTGATCGATTCGCGAGGGGTGCGGCCCCCTCCCATCGGCTTGAATTTTGATGCGGCCCCCTTTCTGTCTTGCTTGGGAATTCGTGCGGCTCCCCAGATGTGTAGTAAGAGTGATCTTCAGATCAATAAAAATATCGAAGATTTCGCCAAAACAACTACTATTATTTTTCTATTTCAGGTTATTTATGAAAAAAATTTGAATATGATTTCACTATATTTAAATTGTTTGTCCCGGCGAAAGCTGCGGCCCCTTCCTTCCCGGCGCCCAATACTGCGGCCCCCTTTGTGGTCATCAACGCGTGAGCCTAAACATGGTAGAAATTAGATTAGGAATGTGCTGAGAAATAAGGAAAGCAAAAAAGTCTCAATTCTAATATTTCTTGAAATGACTTCCATAAATAATGTGTTTTTTACCAAATTTCATCGGACAAATTTTTTCGCCAATCGAGGCTTCCAGCTGGACGTAAAAAAAGGAGAAAACAGAATATGAAAATGAAGAATACTTAAATAAAAACAGTAAGTAGATTCTTCAATATTTCGATATTTAAAGCGAAATATAGTTGAATTAATGCATATAATATGAGCCTCCGAATAAAGCATGTTGCGAGTTGCAGTCCGAATTAGTGATGCCGAAAGAAATCCAATTAAAGGCAAAAAGTTAAGCATGAAAATGAAACGACCTAATTTCCGACTTTTAAGTTGAAAAGTGCGAGTCGATACTTGTCACTCAATATTAATTCGAATTACATAATTAATACCGCTAGATCTGTGAAATAGACGCAATAAACTACAAAGGTCGTCTTAAAATATATCACAGTTCCATTTATGACGCTGAGCTCTGAGGTTTCTCTGAATAAAAATAGATAAACGTCAATGAATCGAAGTAGAAAAGATATTTCGGTAAACCAGACTATTTAAAAATTCCTTATTTTTTATCCTCATTTTAGAGAAAACCTGTGCATTTTTTACATACTCAACAAACTAGACATAAATTTCTTTGAAAAAAAAACAAGCAATAAAAATTCAAATTTTTGGAGGCCTTAAACTAATCACACACTTGAATAATACGTTGTACGATTTAAGCAGCTGCTTATGCTCGTTTACTAGAGACTGTTTTACCCAAGCCCCAATGATTGGGAAAACCATGTTCTCGTTGTTGTAGGGGAGTGGCAGTACTTGGGCGGTTCCCGGCCCCGAGCCGCCTGACAGTTCGGCTCGTTCTTCCGATCTGCAGGCCGGCATCTGTTGCTGTTCGAGCCACTGATGTTGCTTTTCAGGCTATCGTTATTGCTATCCAGACTCCTCCAAATCGCCCGAACAGCAACAGCAAAGTCTCGGAGATTGGGAGAACCAGACGAACTGTCAGGCGGCTCCGATTTCTGTTCGGTGCGGCTTGGGGCCTTGAATCGTCTGAGTACATGAGTAATTTCGTATACATATGCTTCGGGTTATTCCAGAAAAGGCTTTTCTTTGCTTCGTTTTGGAAAAAGTAGGGAATTCCTAGCTTTTTCAGGTTTTTTTTTACCTGATTCGGCTTGAAACCTTCATAGAGAGGGGGGAGTATTGAAGACGCTGAACACGACTTTGGAGTCTGTTCGTCGCTATCCTCAGTGTTTCTGTAGGTTACGGTAGACCAAAAACCTCTCAACCGGCATAAGTTAATATTGCCGAGAACGACAAATAAACCTCAAATTCGTGTGCGGCGTCCCAAATAACCCCCACGCAGAAATTCTGAGCCAAATGTGAGACTGACAAACTATCGTATACTCACCGTAACATACCGTAACTCAAGAAAAGGCATTAGAGTGACCACATATATGTGTTAAACTATCCAGATAACCCCTACAAACAAGTGCAGGGTCAAGCAGACGGTTGCTTCGGACCTGGGCGAACCTATGTCTCCGGCATGTTGATCGAATTCACAGTGCGTCTGCAGTTCGGCTGACACACGTGACGCGCGTGGCGGAAAACTGCTGTGTGCGCGTCGTCGTTGGGACACATTAGCCGTGGGGCCTCTCGCAAGAAAAATAGTTGGCGCTCGGTTATCACGCTCCAACGACGACGCGCGCACAGCGGTTTTCAGCCGCGCGCGTCACGTGTGCCAGCCGAACGGCTCCAGCGCTGTGGATTCGATCAACATTCCTATGTTTCTTTTCCATGACTAGCCAAAAATTTCGAAAAATATCAAAAGTTCTCACATCGCTATCCTTGAAAATTTCGTGAACAATTTAGAGATCGCAAATCGCTGAATATAAATTGAAAAATGCTGCGTTCCTCAACCCTACTGACGAACTGCTTCCAATTTTTGACACGAAAATTTTCAAATTCCTTTTCCTTTGAAATTTAAATTTTATAAAGATTTCATGTCTCCTCCTTTATCCCACGGGACAGTAGCCGCTTGACCCTGGACAAGTATTGAGGCAATTTAATCACAGCATTCTGGAAATCGCCAAAAGTCGTGTTTGGCCAACAAAGTTTCTTCCAATGGAAAGCTTTGGACTGAAGCTACGGAAATCTTCAGAAAATCATTAAGTGGACCTCACAATTGAAACCAGCACTCAGAACAACCCATCGGAAAACCTTAAGACCAAATCCAAAAAAAAATCTGAACACTCTAATTGTTGCCTTTCAGGTACCCTTTCCTCTTCAAAAAGCTATGGAAATGTCATTTCCTGGAATCCCCTGGGGCATTCGGAAAGCTTCGAGCATGGATTGTAGATACACAGGGCTACTACAACATCTAGAACACTTGACTGGATCACTTTAAGGCTCTGAAGAAGTTGTCAGACGCCGAAACGCGTTAGCCGGAAAAATAAAGATCCATAACAACCTCGTGGCGGCTCAAAATAGAAGAAATAGCTCATTACAACAAAATGCCGAGGTTTAAGGACAGTCGGGCGTATACGATCTAGAACACTGTTATCTGAAACAGCGGGAAATGTATCGAACAAGCCGTAGTAAATGCTAAAAATGAGACACGCATTCTAACAAAAATGACACCTACATTTCTGAACTGAAAACAATAAAAATATTTCAATGCCCAAGAGTAAATTTACATTTGCCAATTATGATAAGACCGAATAATAACTGCTGCAAGTAGCCAAGAAATTATGCATTTTAACAAGAATGGATGATGGAGAAAGTGGCAAGTGGGTTGGACCGGGAGTTATGCGGGTGCGTGTCTGTGTGTGTGTAGGCGAGTCTGACACGGTGGCCGATGCAAAATCGTAAATCTTCGTCTTCTTCTTCTTCTTCGGCTGATTCAACCAGAGGCGCCGCAATGTCAATATTGCCTACTACATAGGTGTTGATCTCCCTTAACCCGTATCAAATTTCAGAACACAGTGACGATAATGGACGAAAACAATCGCGCAATGTGCGCATGTCGCTAGAGCATATTAACTTGATCTGACAAATTAGTTGCACGATATTTACTGCCATCATCATTTTTTATCACCGTCTGCAAGACGTCAGCAGTCCGAAATTTGTACACTGTTTACAACTAGTTTTCAAGTTGGCCCCGTGCCGAAACAGTCACTGCAGACCGAAAAAATCACTTGAGTCACTACTCAACGTCAAAACGATCCCCGTCCCAATCTACGTTTGAATCAATTTTTAAAGAATTCTGAAGGGATAAGCTACTAGTGAGAGGCGAGAACAACTCTAAACCGGGCTCAAAGGTACCACTTAGTTCGAAGCGATGCGCCATAAGAATCATTCCTTCCCCCGCTGGCCACCCTATGTAGGATCCAAAGTGATTACAAGCTCAAAGAGATGAGCCAGTGTAGGGAACTTTCTAGTCCGAGAATCGCCTACAGTTAGGTCAGTGGCTTGCCTCCTAAAGAAAATATTTAAATCTCACCCGCGGCTGGCGCGGGCGGTTTGAATCTCAACGGCGGCTGGCGGTATGGTAAGCTGATCAGCTGCGCTCTTCTCTCGGCCTGAATCGATTAGCGGACCGGCGCACGCGACCGCCCTCGCCAGCCGCGGGTGAGATTTATTTTTTTCCTTGAAGCAAGCCACGGACCTAACTACACAGCTTCTATGGCCACCCACAAGCTCAAGGAAACCACCCAGCGTGGAAAAACGTGGTTTAAAGTTTGTGGAATCAGCTACTGCCTTTGGATCACCTATAACATAGGCACATCACCCAGCGTGAGGGCCCACCGAGTTCGAGGGTTGGCTCGATCGAGAGTTGACCTGCTTCAAGGATCACTCACTACTTTGGAGACCACCCATAAGGTGAGAGAAAGATTGTCAAGAGTGAGGGACTGGTGAATTCAAGGAGCAGCCTAGTCCTAAGGATCGCCCATAGCTTTCAGGACCAAGTGCCAAATCTTAAGACCATACAGTCTCAAGGACCACCTAGTTGGCGGATACCACCCAGTGCAAGGGTGGCGCTCCAGGAATTACCTACCACATCGGTCACCACCCAATGAATCAAGAAAACCACCTAATGTTCAAAGGACTGCCAAGTATGAGGGCTTGGGACCACCTTTGTATGAATAAGAAACTACCCAGTCCGAAAGGCCACTAAGTTAAACAGGCTACCTGAATCCAAGGATCACCCGCTATCTCGTTAACAACGTACAAACTCAAAGAGGGAACAAAATAAGACAGGTCACCTTGCTCCTAAGGACTCCTTAGGTCCATGAGTCCTTTACCCTTTGAGGACCACCTATAACTCAGAGAGATCACCCAATGTGAGAGACCGCGAAGATCAAGGGACCGCCTAGTTTGAGAAGTCATCTACTGCTCGGCGGAACACCTATACCCTTAGAGAGACCACCTATGGAGAATCACCCGGTCCAAGGGGTTGTCTCGCTTCGGGATTCACCGACTACTTCGGTGACCACCACCTAGGTGAAAAAGACCACCCAATGTAAGAGACCACATAATTTCCTTCTACCTAGAAATCGAAAAATTACCTAAAATCAAAAAAGGCCACCCAGAAATCGAAAAATCACCTAAAAACAGGAATGATCGCCCAGAAGTCGACAAATTACCTAAAAACAAAATAAAAAGGCCACCAACTCTTAACGTTCAAAAAACCATCTCTTTACTTCAACAGACTGTCTGACTCAATATTCGGGGACCACCCGTAAGCTAAAAATCATCTCATGGTATCAGAAAACACCTAATGCGGGAGGTTACCTCACAACAAAGACCGCCTGCTATTTTGAGAACCGGCCAACTAGTTGGGAGACCTCAAACATATTCTGAGGGACCAGAAGATTATAGGCCGATCCTGTTCTATGGCAGGGATAAGCGGAATTCCGATTTCCGAAGATTTTTGGCCTTCTGATTTCCGAAATAAGCCTTAATTGCGGAAAAATCGGAAATATTCACCAGGGTAGAATTTTCAACATTTTTCCTATCCAAATCCGTAGGGGATTATTTTGGGCTCTGAATTCGAATTCGAGGTCCGTCTTTAATTTTCAGAAAGCTATGGTTGGGTTGACCGTACCTACATGAAATATATTCAATAAATAAGGATAAAATCAAGTTTTTTTTGTAGGTCCATTCACCAGGGGAGGGTCAAGAATTAAGATGAACGAATTTCCGAATTCCGATTTTCGTTCCTTTTTTGCGTTAAGATTTCCAAAATTGAAAAAGCCGTACCGATTCCCGATTCCCGAAAGTCAGAATAGAAAGTAAAGTCTGGTCATCCCTGCTCCTAATGGCCACCTGCTATAAGGATCATATGTACATACAGTTGAAAGAATCATCCGATTACAGATAGGTCATCTCAGCACTCCATATCTGGGATCACTTATCCAGAAACCACTTACAGGGATGAAATGGTACCGGAAATCACCTACTTGACACATGTCGAATATAAATCAGGGGTAGGGGGCATGATTGAAAATCATCCTGAGGGATCACTTGTGGACTCAATTAGACCACCTACTAACGAAAATCACCTAAATCGATCGAGGGACTGCTTAGCGTCAAGGGTCATCTGCTTATCTTGAAGAACCACTCAGGTATTTGAAGGGATCACCTCATTGAACGCTGAACCTTCTACAAAACCATCAAAAATTTAGAAAAACATTATCATAAACAGTACCGGACATTTCTGGAGCAAATGTCGATATTGCTCATTTTTAATTTGTTTTGTTATAACTACACCATATTCCATTCAGGTTTTTTTTGGCCAGCAAAAAATGGCGCATTTCAACCTTCAACTTGTTGACAAGGAATGCCCTTTCTCTCTCAGACCGTGGCCGGACGGAACCCGCCCGGTGACCTTGAACATTCCACATTGTCTTTACCTGAACATGATATGCGGCCCATATCTACAATGGAATGAAACCTGGGTTCTACAACAAGCGTACAGCCGCAGCGCGGTTTTTCACTATATTCGACTTAGGTATGTAGCTGTTCTCCAGAACCTTTCTTGCGTTGGTGAACTTTCGAAAGCGAAATTTAAGTCAACGATTGTCAAAATCAATATATTGAGCGATCATTTTATTTTCTGAACACCAAACAGGCTTACGGTTTTCGAGAGATTTATTTAGGATATCTAAGGAGATGAGAAAAACATGAAAAGGTTCAAAAAATATTTTTGTTTAAAATTGAAGTTGAGCCTAAATTGTTTCTAGTAGAAAAATACATACAAATTCATACTGAAAAAACCCGAAGACGTTTTTTTTTATTCAGGGGATGAGAGATTCTTCCGAACATTTCTTCTGATAATTTTATTGATATTTCTTAGCGCATTCAAATCCGCGCCGCGGTCGCACGCGTCACGGGTGGCCGGCGTCTCAAATGTATGTAGTTACCGGGACCAATGAGATCTCAGTGATTTGACTAAAAATATGAGTAATGTTTAGATCACCTATCGGTTTCCTATCAATTCTGTGACATTGGCAAACAATAAATGAAAGCAAATGAATAAGTAAAGAAATAATCGACAAATAAATAAAACAGATAAACAAGCAAACATTTAAATAACCATGTAAGTATATAAATAAATGAAAATAGATATATAAATCAAACAAATAAACAGGCGGATAAATAAATTAATAAATAAATAATTGATTAAGTAAATAAATAAAACAGATAAGTAAGCGAATGAACATATCAACCAATCGAGAATGAAGGACAAATTCAAAAAATCAGCAGAAGATCTAATCATAATAAACAATTAATCAAGCAAATGAATATATAAATAAATGAATGATGAATGAAAGAATAAGGAAGCAAAAAATATACGATTTGAAAAGTTAATAATCAAAAATTAGGTAAAAATTATTAAACAAATGGGCGATAAAATAGAAACACTCTTATACTGTTATGAATTCTGTTTCTGAAAAAAATTCTAAAATCATAGAAGAAAACGGATTGAGGTACGGAAACGATTCCGCGAAAATTCTATACGGAAATTCATATTTTCAATATAATTTTTTGGTTTAAGTTTTTTTGTGCGAAGGATTTTTCATTGTTTAATTTTTTTGTTTAGTTTTTCCTTCTTCAATATTTTTACAACATATTTGTGCCACCAAACTTTGCATGCATTTCATCAAGCCTAAAGAAGTAGTAGATTTTCGTCACCAACGTGAAAATGATCCTCATCAATCGATAATGGTGATGGCGCTAATAAGTCAAATAATCGAAAAAAATCAAGGCCTAAAAATCTGGGTAAACTTATAAAAAAATCGAAATCGACGTGAAAAGCGTCAGATCAACAAGCTGTATACCGATTCTTAGTCTAGAGTTTCCCTAGCTGATTCACGAAAATGGGTGGGAAGTCCGCATAAGTGGGCGGGACACCAGCAAACTTTGAAATGCTGTCGGTACTCCACCTGTATAACACTTTACTTGTGGTAAAATGACATAACATGACATTTTGAGCGTGGTTAATTTCTACTGGACAAGATAGGGCTTCGAGTAATGACACAGAATTCTTCGCAAAGTTGTTTTTTGTTCTTGCAGGCAACATGTGACTTTGAAACTCTGAGAACGGTCAACGTGTTGTCATGAACAATGAAGACTTACCCGCTCTGGTCACAAAAGAACTGCGATTCGTTTGAAACAGGAGACAGTCGATTCACATGGACGTCGCGGGCGAGTTGAAAGTTTTTTTTTCCTGAAAGTAATTCGATAGTATAGGTTATGAGTCAGTAAATAATGATCTTTAACGAAAAGAACGAGACCAATAAATCGGCAAACATATGTTCACAAATGTGTTTTCTGGGAGTGGTTAGTATAGCACAACAAGCAATACTCAGAAAGCCTAGCAAGCCAAAATAACTAAATCATGGATATTCTACTGGTTTAGTCCGCCTAATGTGACATCAAGACAGCGTCGCGTGACGAGCGTGCGCGGCGGCGTGGTAGGTTATGTCAGCAAGCACCGTAATACTATGTATGACATTTGAAGAGCAGCTTTAATCAGAAATGGAAAAAAATCAAATAAAGAGCTCATGCTTGTTCTTATTACACAAGTGACCGAATAACGGTACGGATGACGGATAGGCTAAAACTCCTGGATAACGAATAATCCGCTCATCCCTTGAGCGCATCGAGGTCAATGCCGATAAACTTGTGACGTACATATGTGTGAGTTGAGAAATCTGGTGGTCGTCCTGCAGCGAACGGAAACTCCTCTATGATTCAAATTAGCCTATCTGATCTCGATCGGCGATCTAACTAAGTTACTTCTTGGATAGTAACATAGTAAACAAGCACCTAACAGCGAATAAAAAACGACTGTTGAGACAAAATGTTAACCACCGAAGTTGCTTGTCCAAAAACTATTCAAAATTTGATAGGTACATAGCAATATGCATGCACACTCTCTAGTTTGAAGCTAAAATTCTCATTTTGATATGATTTCGAAGGAAGGGGAGAGACAGCGAGAGAGTGGCGTAGAGAAGGAAAGGGCAGCGTACGCGCGCCCTCGCACGCCTCAAAGGATTTCCGAAAAGAAGCGTTCTTAAAGCCTAGCGGAGAGGTAGGGGTCATCAGGTGATTCTTAAAATGTTCACAAAAAAAAACTTGCGGACCCGGTTCAAAACCTTGAACTAGGGACTACTTAGGGCGCCAAACACGATTCTGGAGTCTGCTTGTCGCTATTCTTACGGTTACTACCTCTTAACTGGCGTAACCCATCTTAGTAGTCCGGAAAACGGCAAATGAACCTCAAATTCGTGTTTGGCCCAAAATGATCCCCACAGAGAAATTTTGAGCGAAATCCGAGATTTCGCTCAAATTCTTCGCGCCCGCACGCGCTCGAGTCGGTCGATTTTCCAGCGCCGAAGCTGACTTGAGGTGACTTTTTATACAGTTTTCTCCGAAAGTTTTTAGTTTCCAGTTTCTAAAACTCACCTATAGTCCAGCTGCGGCGCTGGGAACTCGTCCGACTCGGGAGCGTGCGGCCGCAAAGCGTGTCGCGACGCGATTGTGGACCGGAATGTGGCCCGAGAAGCACAGTACATATTTCGCAGTCCACGAAGAATCGAGAAACGGACCCCATGTTTGTGTTAAACTGTGCAAATGACCTAAATGGAGAGGTTTCCCGGCAATCTCATCGCAGCACTCTATAAATTGCTATAAGTTGCCATAAATCAGCGAAATTTCTCCTGTGTGAAACTTTGGACCAAATCGACAGAAATCTTGTAACAAAATCGACAAGTAGACATCAAATTTTTGATCAGCACACAAAACAACCTCCGGGAAAAGTTTTGATCCAAAGTTGAAGTAATTTCTCTGAACACTTTTAGAATTGCCATTCGGACACCACTTCTCTCCTCGCAAGCTCATAAAAGTTTTTTTTTTGATTTTTTTTTCTGGAAATCCATAAGGTATCTAGGAAATTTTGAACACATATGATTAGTACACAGAACTATATGTACCTACATTATCCAAAATATGGTTTTCTGAAACATGAGGGCCTATAAGCTGTATTCCGGAGTAGAACTATCCGACGCTAAATGCGCGCGCATGCGCGCGTATGAAGCGTCTCCTTCTACCCCACTCTCTCTCACTATCTCTCTCCTGTCTCCTCACACGCACGCGGAAGAACAAACTAATATAGCCTCCGAAATACTGGGATATGTGTAGCCCAAGCCCTTGCTAGTGAAGCTGTAATTTATCTGAGAACTTTTTTCGCTCAAAATAAACGTCGTATCCAAATTACGCAAACGAAAATAGGTAAATTTGAATCAGTGCTTGATCATAGGAGTTAAGGCATCAAGAGAGAATTGTTTTCTGAGTATTGGCAAAGAATTGACGTGGCCGAATATTTAGTACATTCTTTCGGCCTCAGGGAAGCGAAAATGATTCACAGAAACATATTCGCCGCACATATATGCAGGGGTGAGGAGAAAAAAAACAATCACGTCATCTTAACATTTGACTTCAGACATGTTGATAGAGGCAATATGCAGAGGAATGTGCAGCTGGTAGAGATTTTCTGCAAGTCTGATGACTGGCGACAAGGATAAAAAACGATTGAGAGATTTCATTTCGAATGCAGCATTGGACGTTTCACTGGAAAGAGTTAAATGTATAGGAAATTCAAATTAATTTCGAGCAAGTTTAGAATTCATTCGAAAATGTTTTTGGAGAATGGGCTTCAACTTTTTGTCACTAGCTCGATTATGAACGCCTGTTGAAAGGTTAACATTCTGGAGATTTGATAAGTTCATCATATCTGAATACTTCTGTTTTTAACTCGTAATGAAAAAATTCACGCGACGCGCCAGCGCACAGTCCGCAACGGCAAAGTGAACGCCTTTGAGAACTGACTATATGGTCTGTTTAGTTCACATAGGAAACCGCGACGTTGATTGGCGGGAAAATTGGCGCGCGGGAAAAGGAGTAGAAGATGGCTATCGATCGAATGATTCTGTGCTCATTTATTGGGTGCGGCTAGCTAGTTGAATGAAACGGACGATACATATTCTCCTGGATTCTAAAAAGGCGAGGATTTTCGAAGTCCGAAAAGTGGCAAACGTTGCATTTTTTTACAAATTTCAATTTTCGCATACACTCATAAAACTCCGGTAAAATTGGTGCTCATTGGAAGAATCATTTTGTTACTATTCAAAATGGAAAAAAATTTCAACTTCAACTATTTATGTTTCGAACCACAAATCCAAACTTGAAATATGCACCTACTGATTTTTTGTCGACGTCACACTACATTATTCTAGAAAGAATTTTTTCACACTACTTTTAATTTAAAAAAATCTTTATTAATTGCATCGATAAGAACACCCTAGAAGTTTCTAGCGGAAGTCGAAAAGTCCGAAACCCGTTACAACAACAATGTCGAAAAAAAGGGTAAAAACGAGTATCAAATAGCCCCAAAACCTGCATGTGATATGCCAGCCCCGCCTACTTCCTCGACAGCCACCGGGAATGTGGGCGGGGCATGCACACCACACTCAAGTTTTGAAGGCGTATAGGACTACTCATCGCTCATTTTTAGCCGTTTTTTTTACACCGATGTAGTAATGGGCCTCGGACTCCTCAATTTTTTTTGTGAAAAAAAAACCCAAGGACTGATTTTATACGTATTCCATACTTTGAACAATCTTTCTAAATACCATTTTCTGTTCTAATAACTATGATATTCCATTTTTTCGATGAAAACTCTATTACGTTGTGGAAAAGTTCTACCCCCCCACCAAAAAAAAAGATGGTTGTGCTCATAGATTCTGTTATCTAATATAATATCTTGGAAGAGGGCTACAGAAAAATGTCAGGCACTCATTTAGACCTCTTGATGGGAGGAGATCCTCCTCCCCCTTTCTAGCCGATGGCCTATCACGTCAGCCCTCTCCGCGCCGGTGATTGGACAAAGGGGGAACTGGGCGGAGAATCTAATCAAAGCAAGAGATGTGAATGAGAGCAAAACGCAGATGGCGCGGAAAAAGCTGCCGCCACGCGACCGCGCGCCAGCTGCTTACCTTGCTGAAATTAAGAAGTCTATATTACCTACAGTAGAGGAATCCGCAAGTGAAGCAGAAAAGAGATTCAGAATACGAAAATGGAGATAAAAATTTCAAATGAGTGAAGAGCTTCACTATACATCAGTAAAGACACTCGCCTCTCACTGGGGAAAAATAGTGAGTAGCTTCGGTATATTTGCCTAGAGACCACATCATGAAAGTGCATATTGAATGTTATTGTTCTGAAAAACATGTGACATTCACAAAACAACACGAAGATTATAGCAGTACAGTAACAGTGATCATGAAGTTTTGTACTTGGTTTTCGGTTCCATTCGGTGACCACAATTAGAATTTTTACAATTTTGTATCGTACTGGGAGCACTCAGAAATGTAGAGTTGAAAAAAACTTCTGTTGCTGGCAAAATCTAGGTACGGTTTAAAAAAAAACTGATACAACCCCATGGGGCGTAATGAAAGTACATAAGCACTCAGAAAGGACGCTACGTGCAGAACTAACCGTGGGAGTTGGTCAGAGCCACAGACCAACAAGAGAAGCGCGTGCGGTTGCATCCGACTATCTGATGGGGACAGCCAAGCGAAAATCTGCAGCAGGAACGAGCTGAAGAGGGTGAGGACCATATTCCATAGGTGGCCCATTGGGAGTGGTTCATATGATATTGAACACCGGAATGTGCCGGAGACGACTGAACTTTATGTGTGGTCCACTACACTATAACTAACTACAGAAACGGGTCGGAGGGTACTAAACCTCCTGAGTGTTCCTTCGAATATCACCTACAGCAATGGGCCAGAAGCACCAAATTTCTTGGGTAATTGGACCCTCGGAAGTCAGCTAATCGAACGATTCAGTGAGGCCTATGTACACTCCACGGGTGGTCATTGAGTTCTAAGTACAAGAGCGGGTAGCAGAGAACCGAACTTCCCCAGTGGTTCTTCGAATGTAAACAACAGGAATGGTTAGCTGTACTGAACTGCCTGGGTGGATTCTTTAAAGGCACTGTTCACGATAAACTTCATCCTCGAATTTTTCATGACAAACGCTTCTCGTGGCTCTCAGAAGCAGAACAGCTTCGAAGAAACCGGACGAAAAGCTACCCAGGAGCCGCAAAATGGCTCAGAAAAGTGGGCAAACCCCGCCGCTCTGGGCAAGTTCGGCCCCTTTCCGCACCTCGACATGAACATTGGAAATACTCGAGATCGTGAGATGAGCGATGGTTTCCGATCAAAAGCCACGTTCTTCCCTTCATTCTTAACTTCTCTCTTTACTCAGGTCAGCTCGCTTACATTGGCTGCAAAAGACGGAAGTTACAAGCCTCGGACAACTCGTCCACCATTCTTTCCTAGCTCAATTTGTAAGGGACCATAACTCCGTTTCCAGGGGGGTATTGTACGATTCCAGAGACATAATTGGAATCAGAATGGGACCGTTTTCAGTACAGTTAAGAAACGGGAAAGGGATTTTTATCACTGCCTTTAACTGTCGGGTAGGATGACCAAATTTTCGGGTGGTTCCTGGAACATCAACTGCTCGAACAGTTTGGAGAGGACTACTCTCAATGTACACGAACGGGTAAGAGAGAACCCATAGTATTCCCTTGGTGATTTTTGAACACCAGCAACAGGAATGGTCTGTGAGTCCTAAACTGCTTGGGTGGCCCGCATGATAACGGATTGGACTACAATCCATGGGTGGTCCATTGATTGATACCTGCACTAACGAGTTCGAGACAACCGAATTTCCTCGGTGGTCCTTAGAATACACAAATGTAATGTAAGAGAAGAATCAAACTTCCTGGGTGTTCCCTTGAATGTCAACTACTGCAACAAGTCTAAGAATACTGAATTCGAGCATGGTCCTTTGAATATTACCTACAGCTACGGTCTCGGAGGTGCAAAGTTCATGGGTGGACCACCAGTCAACTACATAAAGTCGGTCCTAATGAGACTGTCCGCCCACACGGTCGACGTGCGTGTCCAGCGGCCCTCGCAAAAGCATTTTTTGAACTTGTAAATCGACTAGTTGTAATATTAGATGAATAGTAAATGACATCGCGATTAGCTGTTTGCAGCTGCGGAAGATTTCGTCCGAAAAATACGTTTACAGCTTTCGTTCGACACGCACGCCGGCCCGAGTGAGCGGACAGTCTCATTCGGACAGACTTTAGAGCAAAAGGTTGAAGAAAACTTACATCAGGATGGTCCATAGGCCGACTTTATGGGTGGTCCGTTAGATAATAACTCTGAGAATGGGTTAGCAGGTCTGAACTTCTTGGGTGTTTTCTCGGATATCAACTACAGGAACGAGTTAAGAAGGGCAACTCCAGGGTGGTCCACTAAAAACCGGAAAGGGTGGTCCACGTAGTTATACATACAGAGACGGGTTAAAACCACTAGACCTCATTGGCGATTCTCGCAACATCAACTGCAAGTATAACTTCAAGAAGACAGGTTGGAGAGGATTGAACTCTGTGGGGGACACTCGTAGTTGTGTTCCGCTAGACCGCTGTTGTTTGTGTTGGTCTCGGGGCGAAATCCAGGTCTTTCGGGTGGAACAGAGGGAGTTTCAGAGAAATCGAGGCGGTAAACAAAGTGCCGACTCAGAAAAATGAAAACAAGTTACTTGTAACGTGACATAAAAGGCCGAAAACAAGTTACTTGTGACATATCTGAGCCGATGTATGTTACTTGCGACTTATCTCAGGTCATTTAAGTTACATGTAACATATCGGCGGGATATTGCGTGCGGTGCGCCTCCGTTATGTTACATGTATCTTAAATGGCCTGAGATAAGTCGCAAGTGACTTACATCGGCACAGTTATGTTACAAGTAACTTGTTTTCGATTTCTGAGAGGACACTGTGCAGTGCTTCTCCAATATGTTACATGTAACGCAAATGGCACAATCTAAATAGCAAGTAACTTAAATCGGCCAAGAAGATATTTCCAAGGTTGATGTACGACGCACTCGCGGGGTCAGGCTCAGGAATGGCGTTGCTGTTGGTTCAATTACCCAAGTTTGAATTACTTGACCCACACCAGCAATGAAGCCCCGCACAACATTTTTTCTACGTAGTGTGTGGTCTAGGAAGCGCTCTCTGCGTCGCGTGCCGTCTGCGTCACATGATGGCCACCCATAGTGCAAATATAAATGTAAGTTACATGTAACATAAGTGTAACTCACATGCAATATAAATTTAAGTTTACATGTAATATAAATGTATGTTACACGTAATATAAATGTAAGCTACTTGAGACATTCAAGTAAGCTACATTTGTTTTACAAGTAACTTGTTTTGATTTTTCTGCGGAAGAGCGATGTCTCGGGATGAACGACCGACGTTTCGGGTTAACGAATTCAGCCTTTATATGGCAGCGGTCTGGCGGAACACAACTACGAGTGTTTGAGTATAGGAGCGGGTTGGGAAGTCTAAGTTTCACGAATGATGCCCATGAATAGTTAGGATGGCTTCAGTATTATGAAGTTTTCGGATTTGTTTATTGTTAAGGCAAATATTTATTTACTGCTGAAATGGTGACAATTTATGCTGGAAATCCCCCGCTAATCCGTCGTTGTCCGTCATAAATTGCCTGCCTATCAATGCACTCGGCGACGTTCGGTTGTTGGCCAGACGCGCGTTTGGAATAGAACGGATCGGTGGCGGGTGGCGGTTCACGGAGGTCAAGGTTTTCGGCGTGAAGGAATTCCAACACATTCCCGAGGCACTATGAGTCATCCCGCGCAGACGAATTCAATTGTGCTAGTTGTGCAACAGCAAAACAGTTGCATTTCACGCGCGATTACTTGTATTCTACAGTATGATTCATGGATATAATAGGGCAACAGTCACTTAAAGGCACAGTCCAAGCTAAGGGACGAAATCTGAGATTTCCACATAATTGCGAAGTATACCCACCCCCTATAACGCCAGCAAAGTGCGAGCTCTCATTTCCTCTTAATAAGCGAGTTAGAGGAAGAAGCCACCCTGGGGCGCCCACATCAGGAAGCCACTTTGGCACGCTCTTTTCATGATCTTTCGAGCTTAATAGTAGCTAGATGAGCGATGGTTTCCTATCAAAAGTCCCGTTCTTCCCTTCATTCTCAGCCTCTATCTTTATTCGGGTCAGTTCGCTTACATCGATCGCAAATGGCGGAAGTCACATGCCCCGGACAACTGGTCCAGCATGCTTCCATAGCTCGATTTTCGAGGGCCCGTAGCTCCGTTCCTAGGGGGTCTTGTACGATTCCAAGGACATCATTGGAATCAGCATGGGACCGTTTTCGAGATAGGTGAAAAAACAGAGAAACGGTTTAGAGGTTGGACTATGCATTTAAAGGCAGCAGTGCTCACGATAATCTTCAATTTCGAGATTATTCGCTATATTGATTAAGTGGCCTTCGGGTAGAACTAAAATGAAGTAGAAATTGAAAAAAACGCACCAGAAGTACATGAAATCCCCAAATATCACTCCGCCTCTTAAGTATCACAGGAAGTGTGTGTTGTGACAAAGAAACCTTCTGTGGACCCGTCCTTTGCGATTCTCTATTCTCTATTGCTCCGTTCTATCCTTATGGCCCTAACTAATCCTGATTTGCATAAAATATTCTTCTATTTTCGACTGACTCAATTTTCCAAGGGTGACAACCACCGGGAACATTTTCATCCAACCGGACAACTAGTCCATGTTCTAGAATAATGTCACGGAAATACGTTTAAATGCGTTTCTCGTGATCTTGATAACTAATGGAGGCCCACGCATTTCTTAATGTGAAAAACTCGGGGACGAAAATCATTGTAATCACTGCCTTTAAAAGCGGTGTTCACGATGAAATTCATATTCGAGTTCGACTGAATTTTCTTAATATGAGTCAACGAATAGTGGAAAAACAGCGAAGAAAAACGCTCATAATGAGCTAAAATAACGGTTCCTAACGTACTTGCGGGTTCAGGGCGCGGACGAGTTTACGCGCACTGCTAGTTTCTGCAAGCGCGCGCTAATGGCGAAATGTGCGCGAATCGATCGAGCCGAGTTGCTTGGCAATTCGCCATCTAAAACGTCCGCGGCGCCACAGAAAGGGGGCGGGGCGGGTCTAGCAGGCGTACTGGGCTTACAAAATCTTCATTTCGCGGCCGTTTTTATTGATTTCTGGCTAGCTTTCGCCGCTTTTTTCTAACCTGCCCCTCCAGCATCTGCCCGCATAGTTTTTTTACTCAAAACTCGAAAACAAGATTTATCGTGAACATTGCCTTTAAGTAAATGCGTAACAAGCCAGCAGACCATGCAAATGCGCGTTTGCGAGAAGTTCGCATTTTGGCCGTTTTTTGTCCGAAATTGAATTAGATTGGTAAACAAGCGTGTAAAATTTCGTGCTTTCTCAACTATACAGCCTTTGTGTTATCTGAAAATTGGGTGCCCAGCGACGCTATACAAGGCAGTTAAAAAAAGTTTCTGTTTTCCGTATTCAGGCGGCTTTGGCATTCCTGCTTTCTGTTTTATTTTTCGCACACAATCTGAGCGTTCCTGCAGGTGAAGGACAGCTTTCTAACAGAAGTTCAGCCTATCCAAACGGATCGACTTTCAATAACCGGTTGGATAATTATCCTGATTCCGGCCCAAAATGGAATTGCTAGATCTGGAGTGGCCCGAAATCTGATGCGATGTTGAAAGTGCAGAACCCAAAATATCTAAAATCAGATAAATTGAGAATCGGGAGATTTCAAGATTATGAGATTAGATGAAACAGAATAAATGATCGCTCTGGAACGCATTATAATCAGATAAAGTGGATAATAAGGTGTCGGCTAGATTTGAGATTAACGAGGATGTATATCCGAAAAGGACACGAGAAAATCTCAAATATATATTCATTTCCCCAAATTTTCGGTTTATTCAGGAAACCCCAATTTCCACATATCCGATTCATTCGGTGATTTTATACATACTTTTGCTTACTCGAATATTTGATCCATCGCAAGACCGAAAATTTATCTAATTTTTTTTTGATATTCGGCTTGTTCCGGAAATCGGATAAATATGTAGGTGGAATATTCAAATCACTTTCTAGATATTGATTGAATCAGTCGAAAAACTGGAAAAAATAAGAAAAAGTCAATTCGCAATTTCAAAAAAGCCAACTCAAGAAATCAATTCATCAGGCATGTTTGAATAGAAAAAAATAGAAAAAGTACGCACGCGACGTTGATAAAGAAGGTATGAGTATTACAAAGTATTCTTAGAGCGGGTGTATCTAATAAATCCGATCCGTGGGGATTTTCGCCCTTGGAGGGTAAGAAATAATTTTGAAAAAACATCCGAATGATTTAAACACAAAACACAAAATAACAATCCAAACCAAAAGTTGAGTTATTTGGGAACTAAAAGTGCAGAAGAGAAAACAAAAACAGTGAAGAATTCAGAAAAAATCGAAATGTGAAATATGAGATGTGATTAAACTGTCCCAATAATGGCTGTATAACGAATAGACGGGCTTTCGATAATGATAACAAAAATAATGATATTCAGGCACGTGTGAACATGTCTCCTCCCTTCTAAGCAATCTTCAACATACATTAGCACCCGAATTACGAAATGCGGGCAAAATATCACGTCAAACGGGCCTGGGGACGCAAATACTGTGCTCATCTGGGCCTAATTCCGGTCCGCGATTGCGTCTCGGCACGCTTTGCGGCCGCGCGCTTTCGAGACGAAAGAGTTTCCAGCTCCGCAGCCGCCGATCTGTTGACTCTAGGTGGATTTTAGAAGCTGGAAACTTTACAAAATTGGAGAAAGCTGCATAGAAAAGCCATATCGAGTCGGCTTTGGCGCTGAAAACTTGACTGACTCGAGCGCGTGCGTCCGCAAAGCGTGTCGAGACGCAATTGCGGACCGGAATCTGACCCAGAGAAGCACATTACACCGCATTCTCCCGGAACAATGTCTGATAGGCCTCTTTCAGAGTTCGATCGCCGAGCGACTCGATGACGTGATAAACATGAACATCGATCGAGATCGCGTCGCACGTCAATCTGTATTCAAGAGATCTCATCGCGGCGGTCAGCGATCGCACTCTGAACGAGGCCATACCATCCTTTAATTCGGAGCGAATTTTACTGCTGTCGATCGCGTGCGCGTGCGTGCGCTTGCTGCGTCCCGCTCTCCCCTAAACTTTCTCGCTGTCTCTCCCCTCGCCCCGCATACGCACGCAAAGGAACAAACTAAATCTACATTCGAAAAATGGAGGATACACATGTAACTATGGAAGCAAATCGAGAAGAATAATATTGTTTTTCGAATCACAGGGTTTCGAAAAGGCCCAATATAGGATAACGAAACGGATAGGGCAAAGCCTCGGATAGCGGATAGACGGATAACAGACAACAGTTAGTGCGCGCATCTCTTCTGCATCTGGGCTTTGCTGAATAATGGGAGGGGTGCATAGTGATGTGAGAAGGAATCTTAGCTATCGTTTCCCTTGTGTAGTAAGTTGCGGAACGTGCAGGATGGAATGCTAGAGAACATCATTTAGGGGCAAGTTTCTGCGAAACCTATTACACCGCAGACAGAAATGAGCATGGAAAAACTGGTAGCCACAACGCCGTAGTAATACATGGTCACATAACCGAATGAATAGCGACTTTTTTAAAAGTCAAAATAGAAGGTGAGACATGAAATGACAACATGTTCCAATTTCAAGATATCGATTTCGTTCTTTCGCATATTTTAAGTCGGGACAGCGAGTCACTAGAAACGCCAATCATCAGAAGAAAGCAGCTGAAATGGGATTCGTCCAGACAGAGGAAAATGAAAAATCACTTTGAAATGCAGCTTCAATGTTGAACTTGGAGATTTCTTTGAAAGAATGTGCGAAAATATTCTGAGCGATTCAAAACAGATTCAATTTGTAAAAAATGGTGATCGTGGGGTCATCAGATACGGCGGGGCCACAGATTTTCTATCTTGTAGAGCCACAGATTTTCTATCCGATGGAACTCAGACAGCAGAGCCGGGCGGACCGCGGGCCATACCTTCTACTTGCAGATCGCGGGTGAACGGCGACTGGATCGCTGTCTATGAAGAGCTCGCCTTATTGATCGCAGGTCAAGGTAAACTCGTCAGTCGGATCGCAGACAGTGATGAACGCTCAGACAATGAGTGGCTTTTGGCGGGCGGATCGACATCCCTCCCGCCGTCCGCCCGCCAGTTGTCAGCGATTCGTCAGCCGGCAGTCAGCGATCCGCCAGCAGCTTGCAGGGTAGACGAATTTTAGGGTAGATGGGTATCGGGCAGCCTCAGATTTTCTATTCTATCAAACCAAAAAGTAGTAACGTCTGTCCAAATGAGTATGTTCGCCTACGAGGTTTGCGTGCGGGTCGGACGGCCGTCGCAACACCTTTTTTGATCTGCAAATCGATTAGCATAAATTCTTGGCGAATACTGAATAATTTCCCAGTCAGCAGCTTGTAGCCGTAGTAAGCCTCGTCCAAAGAATGTCTTTGTGACGGTCGCTCGGCACGCATGCGGACCGCGTAGGCGGACAGTCCCATTCGGACACCGCAGAATCTCCTCATCAGGCTGATCCAGGGCCGTTAGCTGTTGGATGACGAGCACGGTGAAACAAGGGATCACACATCTACAAGACCATGTTGCAGAAGGCCACACTCTCAATTGTTCTACAAACGTGGGCCGCACTCACTAATCACCTAGAGGGATAGGGGCCGCGTTTCTGATTGTTATGAAGAGAATAGGGCCACAGGTCTAACCGACGTGTAAGGCAAGAGACCGCAATTCTATTCAATCGATATAAACGCTATCAATCGATATCATATCTAACCCTGTTCGCGGGTGGGTGTTGTTCGGCGCGGTATCGATCCGTCACACGTCACACTTTGATATTGCGCGGATCAGCCAATCCACGGCCGCGACGCGTATGTGCGCAGCTTTGGTTACGAACAGATTGCTCTACGATTTCTCTGTCAATACGCTCTTCAATCTGATACAATTCACAATAAATGAGAATCGTCCACATATACAAGTCATGATGCAATGAAAATCTGAGCAAAATATTTTCCAGCCGGTTATACTTCACCGCGGCGGCAATCGCGACATGTCGCGACACGGCAATCGACACGCGACAATCGGCATCTCTAGGGGGTAGTCTACAGAAAAAAATACTTGTAGAACATAAAATAGCATACATACATGAAAGATTGCTACCATTCGTTTACTCAAGATGGTAGCCGCGACGCCCTTACTGTCCACTCGATCAATACCCATTACTACCTACTGTGCTTCTATGGGGTGAATTTCGGTTCGAACCTGCGTCTCGCCATGCTTTGCGGCCGCCCGCTCCCGAGTCAGAAGAGTTTCCGGCGCCGCGGCCGCCGATCTGTTGACTCTAGGTGGGTTTTGGAAACTGGAAACTAAAAAAGGTTGGAGAGAACTGAATAAAAAAGCCATAACGGGTCGGCTTTGTCGCTGGAAACTTGACCGACTCGAGCGCGTGCGGTCGCTAAGCGTGTCGAGACGCAATTGCGGACCGGAATTTTGCCCAGAGAAGCACAGTACATAGCTTTCACGCGTGCCACGTTTCACGCCAAGCACCGTCGCGGCTCCCTAACTGAATGTCACGGAACGCAACTCAGAATATACATCAAAAAGAGAAGATTCCAAAATTATTGGGCACCAGAAAAAAAAGAAAAAAATGATTCCGCGATCGCTTGATTAAGTGTGCTGTCTAATCTAATAAATGACGAATGGTAGTTTCCCGAAGAATCACCGATTAATGTACATCTATTTTCCCACAATTAAACGGGATGATTGGAGCGGGCGCGCACGGGGTTGATTCATGATCATTATAAGGGAAATTTCGGTGAACATCATCCCCCTTCGGCCGCCATCCATTCGTCGTCTTTAACATCGCCCGGCGTCTGTCTGTAGGGGCATTTGACGGCAATCGCTTGAGTCATTTATTCGGAGAAAACCGGAAATACCAATTATACTTCTTGCAAGACTGGATATAATTGGGTTGAGCAGCATTGAGCGAATGTTGGAAGATGGAGGTGACATGTTCAACGCATCGATTACATTCGATTAGGAGTTGTTCTAAAAAAAAAAGCCGAAAGGCGCCATGTGAAAGTGTCACTCTGCCTTTCCTGATGTGTGAGAATACTTGGCATGAATTGGTTATGAATGGGGGCGCGCGGTGTAGCAGCTGGGGGTCAAAAGCGAGTGTTGATTGAATTAAAGGCAATGTACATGATGAAAACTGTCGTAGAGTTTTAACCTGAATTCGTATGTACCTGGGTCCATTGCAACAATAATGGCGAAAGAACGATTTAAAAACGGGCCAAAAATAGCTCTATACGGTCATCAAACTTGGTTGTGCGTTGCCCGCCCCGCCCACTCGCTTGACAGCCAGCAAAGAAATGGGCGGGTACGGCATAGCGCATACAAGTTTGAGGGTTGTGCTGCAGAGGTGTCTGTGGCACATTTTGGCCCGTTCTTTCGCTATTATTGTTGCAATGGATCTCGATACGTTCGATTTCCGATTAGAGCTCGAAGATCGTTTTTACCACGAACACTGCCTATAAGACGCTGTCTTCATCCAATTTTTTAAGCATCTGAAGGCCTTTCGTGGCAAAAAATGCCCATCTAAGAAAACCCTTAGCTCTTCTTTCGTGTCGAAACAATCCAGAGGCTGATCCGCGGCCCCTAAGACAAAGTCTTAGGAGAAGCGGCCAGTCCGCGGCACTAACAGCTTCAGCGAGGGACCCTTCAGTATTCGGTCGCGCATGAATCTCGAACTTTTCTAAGGTACAATATTGCTACTGATCAGAAACAGAGGACTAATCGAGGGTTTCAAGACATAAAAACGCTGAGAGGACCAAAGGCACTCACAGCCTCTACGGGCATATCGCGATCAATAGGGGGCGGCACGCGGACCAATATGAGCATCCGTTTGATCAAGCACGACCACTGCAGTTTTCTACATAGCATGCCAGGAAGATCGCGGGTAACAGTGAGAACGCCGGCCGGGTCGCGGTGAATAGCGGACCTTAGCGGGCTGACCGCGGGCCGATGTGAACTCGCCGGTCAAATCGAGGGAAGCCATGGTAGTTTCGGTCAGATTCGGGCAATGACTATGTCGGGCTGATCGCGGGCCTTAGCAGCGACGGCGGACGGATAGCGGGCGACCACAGATTCCTTACCCGATGGTAAACATGGTGACTCCATGTGGCTATTTCAACAGCGCGATGGGTTGTACAGTGTGATAAGAGGAAATTGATTATACGAATCTCAAAAGATTGTAAAATGTTTAAAAAAATTACCGTATGGTGAGTAAGGCATATCTCATAGTCCTCACCGCCAGCGCGGCACGCGCGTGACGCGCCGAAAGAGCGGTAGATTATAAAACTTTCCACCGCGCGGCACGCGCCAGATACGCGGAACGCAACTATGAAATCTCCAGCGGCACCGCTATGGCGTTGCGGGTAACGAAGTTGAGCCTCAACTATGCCAAGCACTAAAATTCTGGTCGTGCATTTTCACAGGCGCTAGCGTTTTCACACGCGCTAATCAATGACACGGACCATGCATACATCCTAACAGCTTTTTTTATATGAAACTTAGCATTTCATTCCAAAAAACAAACCAGTTTAGCAGTCATTATCATTTTATATTTGATAACACTATTTCAATGCTGTTCGAAATCACAGGGCGAGACAAACCGAAGGTCATCTGCTTGTCCGAACTGGACTGTAACTCGATCAGTAACTGGTACGATTTTCTGAAGAGGAAGTAAAATAAAGCAGTTTCCAGAGAGTTTTTGGTTGCATCATATCACAGCAAGTTGTCGAGTTAGCAGGTAGTGAATTCGCACATGAGTTTCACTTCTGAGCATGAGGTGAGACGTTTCCCATGGGTCATGGTCTAATTATGTTTGACTTGTTAAACCGTGGGAAAGGAAGGATAAGTTCATCGAAATGTTCGAATGAATGGCAATATGCTCTCTTTCGTAGTCAAATGTACTTTGTTCCTTCACCTGCCGCTTACGGAGCGAGGGGAGAGACAGCGAGAAACTGTGCGGAAAGGAGACGCAGCATACACGCGCACACGCACGCGATCGACGGAAATGAGCATAACTTTAAATAAGATAATATGTGCATCAAATCCACGTCAAATATATAAATGTTTTTTTTTGTTGGGAAAAAATTATAAATTCGAACTGAAATTCCGAATACTCTAGAAACATCTGGATAGAGTCCATTAACTTATCGTCGTCAACTTTTCGAGTTGAAACATGATTGATGCATCTAGGCAGATGAATCAGAATTTGAAAAACATGGAAACTTGATGTGTAGCAAGAAGATAATTAATGAAATGTGTTTCTCATGCATGCACAAGAACCCTTCCCCCCACCCTCCGCTAGGTCCATAAAAAAAAGAAAAGCTTTGATTCCACAATAGAGCGTCCCTAAGTATTATAAAACAACTTGTGGTGAAAAAAATTGACTACATTGTGCAAATCTGAATGTTTATTAGCGGCATAATGCAGTTTAGTGGTCGTTTACGCTTCCGCCGTGGCGAAGGGCCTGTCTATGATATTAGTCAAGCGGCGCGGTACGGTCAATATCATAGAATTGCACTTTGCTGCTCTGCTAGGCGACGGGAGCATAAACGGCCCCTTCTGTGCCACTCTCTCTTTTTTTTGCCCAGTGCAAGGCCGGGATCATACTTCCCGCGACGGCGACAGTTGACCTCGGGCATATTGGGTTTCGGTGGATATTGATGGTAAGCATTACGACGCGTCCTAATAATCTATTATACCCGCGACGCGACTGCTTGCGCTGAAACTCGGGGTCTGCATATGCAGCCGGCACGGATCGGACCAATACCTTGCGTTCTTTACTGTGTGATGACACAAACTTGGATAAAAATAGGTTATAAAATACGTGCACTGAGTTTGCGCCAATGCACAATTAGGAATGCAAAGAATCAGCGCGATCAGGGTCGACTGTACTGTGCTTCTCTGGACCAAATTCCGGCCCACAATTGCGTCTCGACACGCTTTGCAGCCGCACGCGCTCGAGTCAGGCGAGTTTCCAGCGCCGTAGCTGACTCAATATGGCTTTTGTATACCGTTTTCTCCAATTTTGTTCACTTTCCAGTTCCTTAAGCCCACCTAGAGTCAACAGATCGGCGGCTGCAGCGCTGGAAACTGTTCCGACTCGAAAGCGCGCGGCCGCAAAGCGTGTCGAGACGCAATTGCGGACCGGAATCTGGCCCAGAGAAGCACAGTAACTGTAAATGCATGATTGTGTGCACATTCAAGTGGACTTCTGCAGGAGCGTATTAGTAAGATGTTTCTGAAATCTCCCCCCCCCCCTTCCTTCCCCGAAACTGATGAAGGCAAGATAACAGAAAAAAGAAATTAATGATAAATCAGGGCAAGAAAAAAATAGTTTTTTGATAACAGTAACAGTAATAATCACGATAGAAACATTAGAATCAAATTCAATACGAATATATATTATTTAGAATAATATAAAATATGCTCTTCAATTTCTCATTTATTGACTGATTTTTTGTGTAATTTGCTAGCAGAAGAACTTTGGAAGATTAAAAAAAATCGAAAATTGTTGGCACTTGGAATGAACTTTCGTTAATACCAGCACCCTTGGATGAATTAAATATGCGCAGCAAAAGACCAGTTTTGGATTTTGAAATCATGATTCGGTTTTTTGTTATGTGGAAAACGAAAAAAATGTATTTCTACTGAAATATGTAGTGTACAGAATAAAAAATAAGATTATTCGAATATTGCAACTTTAAGAATCTTTGGGAAAACTTGGATCGAATGGAACGTGAAAAAATCTAGAGACTATGGGCAAGGCTAATTTTGTAAAAGAGTAAAATTGCACTGTTCTTATACTGAATAGGTGATTCAGAAATTTCAAACCGTTCGTGATCAGACTCAAACGAAGGACTGGAAAATGTCAATCAAAGGTGACGTCTCGGAATGGACAGTTCGCCGAATCGCGCGCTCTGCAGCATGGTTTGCGGACAACAACGCAGCAAAAAAAATTTCATGAAAACTGTTTAGTGAACTTTAAAGGTGGAAGTGATTTCTAACCGATTTTCTCCGAGAAAATGAGTCATTTATGGGAATTCGCAGAATTCGTAATCAGTCGATGTGCAAGTATGAGAATCATAGTGTTTTGACAAAAAAAAAACAATAAAATGCAGGAAAGTTGATGTGAAGTATTTGATTGAAGTGGACGCGTTGCGTATGCGCGCCTCAAACTAACCCCGCCCCTCAGGTTGATATCCGTACGAACAGCTCTGGGGAAAAGGTTAATGCGGAAGTTCGAAGCATTACAGCGACTAGGGAAGTGGATTGATATGTACGCGTGCACCTACTGAAGTTTTCCAGTTTCGAACTGCCGAATAAGGAGCGATCAATTGAAAACCCATGAGAGTGAATTATGACAGACTATATAAATAGGATTGAAAAGACGATAAATAGCTTGAAGCCAAGTTCACACTTCAGGAATCAATCATCGAGCGGTCAGTCAGTCAAGCCAGGAATAAAATCGATAATCGCGTTCAATCAGCTGATTGTGGACTGATTCTATGGATATCCAACAAAATCTAGTTAGTATACACGTTTTCTGACTACAACAGCGAGCATATTCCTTCTTTTACCACGAATAGACAAATAAACTGTGAGAGTATAAAACGGGGCAGATTACTTTTTATTTGCACAGCTTTTACTCATTCAATAATCGATAGAGTTTTGATTAACTTCAACTTTAATATTGATTATTTTTCAATCAAATGGTTGCAACAACAAACATTAACTGTGTATCGCAAAACGCAATGTAGAACTTCAGATTACTAGTGTAATCTCATTTAATTAAATTTTCTGCAAAGGTGTTATCATTTTATTCAATCAATAATCGATCCACTAACACTTATCCTCTGGTTCCAAACCAAATTTACGCTGTTCCCTCTCGCGATTGTGCGGAGCGAAAGTAGAGACAGCGAAAAAGTGTGGGGAAAACGAGACGCAGCGTACGCGCGCAGATGCACGCGACGAACGGAAATAAATTTCACTGGGAAACAGAGGATATTGGTGTTGGTTGCATCGCAATCCAAAAAAATGCGTCCTCTTTGTCACTCATTCAAACTCCAACTTTAGCCTATTCACACTAAAACTATGTATACGTTATGATACCGAAGTAGTAGTTTTGTTTTGATTATATAATGTTATTATGAATCTAATTACTATACTTACTGAAAACAAGATTGCTAAAAATTTGCTTAATCGACTGAAGTCCTTAAAATTTCAACTTCAACATTTTATGTTATGGGAGCACAGGTTTTCTGCGTGTTCCTATAGCTTCAATTCGATCAATAATCGATCCCGTCATAATTGAGAATTGGTAAGTTTTTTTTCTTTATGAAAATTTACATCGAAATTCGCGAAATTTATGTTTCAAATTCATTTTTTAATAGTTTAAAAAATTTAGTAGTTCAAAAACATCAATAAAATACTTTTTATTTATTCAGCAACTATGCAAATAGCATATAAATTGATCCTTACACTTTTGTACAAATAAAATTTTTGATAAATGCGGCAAAATATTTAAAATGAACAAAAATGGGCATCGCCTTAAGTTTATCAAAGTTATACAACTTGGCAATTTCCACTTGAGAACTTCAGCTTAAAGCAGGAAAAAACCGGTATCGCCGGTATTTTTTGAGGTTTTATTCAATCAATTATTGATTCATGAACATTCGCAAATCAAAGCGAATAATGTATCTCTGTTTCATCTTCAGTGAAATACATATTTCATTTGCTAACGGCGAATCGAATTAAATCGATAGTCTCCTTTTTCTCTAAAAGGTGCGAGGTGAACTTCCCCTTGAAATTTTTATTTTCTAGGAAAGTAGTTGTTTGCCTGATGTACTGTGCTTCTCGAGGCCGAATTCCGGTCCGCAATTGCGTTTCGATACGCTTTGCGGCTGCACGCTCCCGAGTCGGACCCGTTTCCAGCCGTCGATCTGGTGACTCTGGGTGGCTTTTAGAGACTGGCAACTTCTGAAAAATGAAGAAAACTGATTAAAAAAAACCACCTTGAGCTGCTTTGGCGCTGGAAACTCGACCGACTCAAGCGCGTGCGGCCGCAAAGCGTCCCGAGACGCAAATGCGGACCGGAATTTGGCCTCGAGAAGCACAGTACAGTTCATTTGCGCATGTACGAACAACAACATTTTCTTAATCAATAATTGATTGATTTTTGACGGAAACAGAAGTTACTACGGAAAGAAAATCAAAAATCAGGGTCGAAAAATTGATTGGGAGGTGGGGACGTTGGGTTAACAAATCGCAAAAAGGGGCTGGATGTTTGGGAGGAGCGAAGGGGTGTGATTGGCGATCACAAAGGATACACGAAGATGAAGAGACAGCCGTCAGAGATGTAGAGAGTGGGCTTCCACTAGCGTGTGTGGCCGCCAATCACGACCCTTCGCTCCTCCCCGTCCCCAATTTTTGCGGATTAAGCACCTAACGCCCACAGCCCGATTTCCAACAGCTCGTGAAAACTAACGTATCTACGAAATTTCGAAAAAAAAATGGTAAAGGGTAAATAGTGACAAGCAAAGATTCCATAGCTGTATAAGCTAAATAAGGATCTAGCAGTGACACCTTGATGACCTTCATTTACACGACCGAAAGGACAGCAAGGTTGTCTAATCTTGAATAACAGCCCGACTACGAAAAATTTAAACAAACTGCAATTGGTGCGTGTTGATTTGGGCCAATCGGCGTAATTAGTTGACTTTAGATATTGAGAAAAAAGTGCAGTTGAAAGAACGATTCAAACTTCGAAACAAACGGGTAGCGAGTCGAAGACGAAACAAAAATGGCAAATATTTTCATCACTCAGCAGCGGAATTCGGTCAACGGTTGTGGGAGTGAGGGAGAGTACAAATTTGAATTGTAGTGTTCACCTAGTTAACTCACATTTGTTGAAAACATCAAAATATAGCGAAAATATGAAAGAACGACCTCACAGTTAGCAGAATGTACGCAGCAATTTGGAAGTAAAAGGTGCAATGCACGCGGAAGAAAGTGAGAATGTTAGTTGGCTACAAATAGATACAAATGTAGTAGAGTAAAACTATAGGAAGACGTGAATCTAGTAGTATAACATTATTGAATTTTCTTGAATTAAAGACTGTCCGCCCACGCGGTCGGCATGCGTGTCAAGCGCCCGTCGCGGATGCATTTTTCGGGCCAGCTTTCCCATGGCTGCACACAGCTGACTCGAGTAGCATTCACTCGAGTCGTTTGATATTCCTGCTTATCAATATACAGGAACGGGAAATGTCTTCGCGACGGCCGCTCGACACGCACGACGACCGCGTGGGCGGACAGTCCCATTCGGTCAGACTTTACAACCCAAGTAAAGGACGAAAAAGAAACGAATAAAAACAACTTGAGGCACAATAGTCGACTGGGAAAAATTCAATACTATGAGTTGAAAAGAATGAGAGCTGGATTGAAAAATAACGGCCATGCTGTACTTCCAAGGTTTTGCTTCCTTTTCTGGTCACTGAAACCGGTTTCACCATTCGATTACACAAAATAAAAATATTTTTAAAGTATTTTTGTGCGACAGCAAAACAATGTAGGATGTGCCTTGTAGATACAGTCGGTCCCATTCAATCAGGAGGCCGCGACGCTGCTTGGCGGGAAATGTGATACGAGGGAAAATGGAGGGGATTGTGGCTATTGATTGAATTTGCCTTCGCGTTCAGTAGTTGAGTGTGGCTTCCTAATTGAATGACACGGACGATATAAGGTTTTTTTTCTCGAATTAGTCTTGAATCCTAGGTGAAAATTACAAATGGACCAATAACCGTACAATATCGCATGGAATCGGTAGACATCTGTAATTAAATATATCAATTCGAATATCCAAATGATCTACATTCTCGGAAACTTCAATATTCTGACATGTATGCGAAAATACCAATGTTTTGATTCAGGGATAAGCTGAGTATACGAAAACTCCAAAGCTAAGATTTTCACAACACGAGAATACGTTTTATATACTGGGAATAATTATACTATCCAAGCTGATATCGAAAAACGCAAGTTTTGGTTTAAAGGCAGTGTTCACGATGAAAAAAGTTCTCGAAATTCCACTGGGATTGGGTAGTGGAGGGACACTCTGTAACGTTAACGTCGAAAGAACGCATGAAAACGAGCCAGGAAGAGCCCCAAAAGAGCCCGAAGTTGCAACTTCGAGCGCATTGAAAACCCCAAAAGCGCATCACACGCCCACCGACGTGAACAAATGAATGCTCGAGATCGTGAGATGAGCGATGATTTTCAATCATTAGCCCCGTTCTTCCCTTCATTCTCAGCTTCTCTCTTTACTCAGGTCAGCTCGCATAGATCGGCTGCAAAGGACGGAGGCTACAAGCCTCGGACAACTCGTCCACCATGTTTCCATGGCTCAATCTTGGAGGGACTATAAGTCCGTTCCTAGAAGGTCTTGTATGATTTCAGAGACACCATTGGAATCAGCATGGGGCCGTTTTCAAGATAGGCGGAAAAACGAAAAACGATTTTCATCGTGAACACTGCCTTTAATAAGGGCAATTTTGCTCAAGAGAAAAAAATTCGTTCGAAATATTCTTTCAATCGGTAAATTCAAAACGCTTTCGAAAACCTTGTGGAATCAAAAATCGGCAGCTAATCTAAAATATAGTCTCATATTTATACATTTTGCTTAGCATTGTGTCAAAAAACGTATTCGATCAAATATGTATGTAATACAGCTTAACTGTTTGTTCCATTCGGAAAACTCCATCTAAAATCGAAAGTTTGATGAAGCGAATATTTAGAAAAGTCCAATACTTTGATCGTAGCATGAATGTAGCGATTATCTCATCAATCAGATACTTAAAAAAACCACATGCTCTGATCCTCAAAGGGAAACATAATTTTCCAAATGTCGAAAATCGGAAGTTTTTAGTTTTTTTGAAATCAGGTTCTAATTACCCGGTTCAATTTTGTATCAAAAGTGATGAAGTTACTTAAAAAGCAGATCTGTTGTGAAAAATAAAATAATCGATTTGTCGAATATCCGCTTTACTGGAGAAGTTAAAATAACCGGTATTCGAGTGTTTGGCTTCTTTTCGGGTGGCAAACAAGAAAAATTGAGATATTCATCCAATCGACAAAATAGAAAACGCTTTTGAGTGTGTACTTGTAAAATCAATATTCGATTATGTGGACACGATTGGAGAACCAAATTATCGAAAACTACGATAATACGATTTTCTAGATCACCAAATATTCGAATAACTAAATACTCGAGAAATAAACGTTCCAACCCCTGATCAAACCCATTTTTCTTACAAGCGAATAACCGTAAATCGAATATTCATAACATCAAGTTTAGTGTAGATTGAAGCGTTCGATTTGTTTTTGAAAAAGTTTGATTTCGAGTGAAAGAAAGATTAGTCAACTATTCAGTTAATCTAGAAGTGAGAAATATTCTGCAAAATTCAGGTGATAGTTGGGGAGAATCGAAAAATAGTACTTAACTTGCGAACGCTTTCGAACCAGGGGTGTGCGGAAAATTCTTTTCGGTAATTCTTTTCGGTTTCTTTTTCTTTTCGGTTTCGGTTTCGGTTTTTTACCGAAACTTTTTACCGAATTTTTTTTTCGGTAAATACGGTAAAAACGGAAAATTCGGTAAAAATTCTGACTTCGGTTTTTTGGTGCCTACCGTCGTTCTCTGAGCCGAAATCCGGTCCGCAACTGCGGGGTACGGCTGTTGCATCATGCGACGCGTGATAATCGTACTGGAAGAAGGGTGAATCGTGCCGGAACCAAGTGGTCCCAGCACGATTAACACGTGTCGCATGATGAAATAGTCGTATTCCGTAAATGCGGGCCGGAACTCGGCCCAGAGAACGACAGTATCCCATACGATAGCACGAATGACCGATAATATTTATGTATCATTTTCAACAGTGCATGAGGATAATGCAAATAATGTGTGAGTTTTACATACTAAATTGAGCTCAACGGCTGAACCTGGTCAGTAGGACCTTGATTTTGAGAAAAAGTAACATTTAAAAAATTTCTGGTGTCAAGGCCTTTCTGTAGTCACTCAAAATCAGGCCAGCTGAGGAAAACATCCTTCCCATCTCAACTGTGCCAGGAGGCGCGCAAAAGTACTTATTGGTCAGTGAGGAAAGGTGCGGGTACGATGATTTCACAACGGAGTCGTTCCACAACTGCAGTGTATTTAAAGCTGTGTCGGGGTCTTCGAAAAGAATTTTTCAAGTTACTGAAATATCTGCTTCAGAACTCTGCTGCCTTGGAAATCTGTTGACATTTTTGAAAAAAAAATATGCATTTCTCGGAGTAGTATCTCGCTAAGAAAAAGCACGTGACACAAAAGGTGAAGAGATCGTTTGAGCATTCAAAAAGTAGACCAAAGGCTTAAAAAAGATTAACAAAAAGAAGGATGAAGAAGGATATCGCGCCAAGTGCATGCCTTAACAGTAACAAACCCGTAAAAAACGAATAAGAAGTATGCCGATTCGGCAAAAAAACACCCAAAAAAACAATTTTTTCGGTAAAAATTTCGGTAAATTTCGAGAAAAACTCGGTAAATCGGTAAATCAAAATTTACCGAAAAACACCGGTAACTCCGGAAAATCGGTGAATCGGTAAACGGAAAATGCACACCCCTGTTTCGAACGATTTGTAAAATCAATATCTTTCACAGAAAAAATGATGCTTATTTTCATATATACTACACATGTATATATTTCATGGAATATATGTGATAATTCGGTATAATATAATGCTATTCATTTACTCTTTCCAAAATTAGCTTCCATTACTAAAATACAGGTCAAGCTTCAGAGAGATGACTAAAAGTATTTGTTATTTGAAAGTGCTTATAAAGTTAGGTGTGTCCAGCAGAAAGTCAGTAAGAACAAGTCCAGTGTGTGTAGCTATAGGAGAATACACAGTTGATTGTGATACTAGAAATCTGTCACGATAATTATGCATCATGTACGTGGGCGAGTAAATTGTCAGGTGACTGAAGTGGTACAAGGTCAGCAGAATCTGAGGGAGTCTGATGATGGTGGCGGCTGACGCTGATGACCAGAAGACGTTGCGATCAATGATGAATAGGCTAAACCTGACCACCACAGTGGGGTGGCCACCTGGATACGATGGACCCCACCGATGCGCGCACGCGAGTTTGGGTGGGTACGACGGGGGACAAGGGAGGGTGCAGGGTAACGACGGGAACGATATGCAAATCAGAGATTGGGAAACAATGAGAGAGCGGAGGCGTAGGTACGCGGGGGGGGGAGGGAGAGGCTGGGTGTGAGTGACCACAGCCACTGACGACTGACCGGTCCTAAGCAAACGGCCACTGCGCCAGCATCAGCGCTAACCAGCAGCGTCCTCAGCCCCGTGCCTGCGTTCACCGGGTCCAGTAGTGACTGGGATCACCTCAGATTGCTCGCCGCGCAAGGCTAGCCTCATCCTCATCGTCACAAAGACGGGATAGGGTAGGGTAGCGCAGAGTGGCCAGCGCGTGCCACCACCGTTTAACGGGCCATGGTCACTACACACCTCACTTCTTTATGTACGCCTTTCACATTTCGGACGTGAGGCATGTAATTGAGGTCAGGAAGTTGATACAGATTGTGAAAGATTGTTCTTTAAAGGCCGTGCTCTCGACACGAAATCGTATCTTGACTTCCAATGTTTTCGCGAAGGCAAGTCCATGAAACATAGGGTGATTGCCAAATAGTCCCAGAAACCCCTTTCTTGATTTACTTACAAGGGAAGTGTTTTTATTGGTAAACGCATCTGCGAAAACGACTTGTTTTGATAGTATCTGATGGGCCTCAATAGTAAAACTGCGCAGTATCCGGTCCCGAGCTGTCAGTTCTAAGAATTTACATTTAAGCGTTTTCCGGGCTTCGTGAAAAACCCGGATTTTTTTTGGATGTTCCGAAAAAATTCACTCGGATTTCTCTCAAAATTTGTATATAGGGTTTAATTAGGGGTCTGAAAACGAATTTGGGGCCAGTTTCCGAAATTCTTAGGTTTACAGTAGGTTACGGTGGGTAGAATGTCAGTTAGGGGGCAGAACCTACCTTAGCATTTTGACAATCGATAAAATGACGTTAAATTCGTATTCACCACCCCGAATAACCCCCGTATACAACTTTTGAGTCAAATCTGAGTATTTGACCAAACTACCGTATAACCACCGTAATCGTCCGTGAGCGGTCGAAATGCGATTAAAGGACTTCAGGTTCGCGTTTAGCACTACAAATGACCCATAGAGGAATATTTTGAGCCATTTCTATCGTGGCATTCCGGAAATCGTCAAAAGTCGCATTTGCTTTCAATTTTCGCCCAATCGGAGGCTTCGGACGATTTTAGCTGAAAACATTGGAAAATCGATAGATAAACCTCAAACTCCTGATAAGCACACTAAATGGACCCCATGAGTAAGTTGCAAGACAAACCTGAAAAAAAAACTTCGTCCGAACTTCGTAAAGGAGTGGGGGCTATTTTGGGCGCTAAACACGATTATGAGGACTGATTCCAGATTTGCTAAAGATTACTGATTGTTTTGTAAGGCATGAAAAGTACAAAAAACGACCGTTTCAAGCTGGCAACCTCTTTGAACCAGCAGCTTGAGGCGGGATACTGCGCAATTTACTATTGAGGCACTAGAAATACTAACAACACTAGTCGTTTTTGCAGGTCGTCTACCGCTATAAACACCTCCTTGTTGAAAGAAAAAATTTTTGCAACTAGCTGCTCCTTAGAAGTATACTCCGTTTATCTTGATTTGCACAAAGCACGGTCCGCCAATCGTCCTCTAATTGGCCCGCTAGTACCGTAGTGTACGTCCACGACGCGTTCTCGGCAGACCCGGGTGGCAGGGTGGGTGGCCGATTTACGGCATTGACGAATCGATTGCTCTGCACACCGGGTGCACACTCGGGTCTGCCGAGAACGCGTCGTGGACGTACACTACGGTACTAGCGGGCCAATCAGAGGACTATTGGCGGACCGTGTTTAGTGCAATTCAAGACAAACAGAGTATATTTAATCTGCCACTGAAGTCTGCATTGCCGTCTTGGGCACTTTGCAGGGTGAGACATGGCGCTGTGATCGGTCGCTTCGAGGTGCGGCCCCCTTCCTGTAGTCTGTAAATTTTTGTGGCCCCCTTCCTTTGGCATACGAATTCTCGCGGCTTCCCAGGTTAGTCCTGGGTGTGATCAATAAGAAAATAGCAAAAATTGGTAAGTTTTTTCTTGAATAAATTATTGTCGTTTTTATATTTCAGACTAACTTCGAAATTAGTTTTTTTTTCACAACTTTATTGTACTCATTTTCACGAACTTTTCTACTGACGAATAGCTACCAAGTCTTCCTGCCGATCAGAGGGTGCGGCCCCTTCCCCTTTTTCTGTATTTCTGCGCTCAAAGCTGCGGCCCCCTCTCTGTTCATCACAGCGTGAGCCTAACCGTGGCACGTTGGGGGAGTTCCTTTTTCCATGGGGTGTGCGCCGCATGCGAGCCAGGTTTAAATTAAAAAAAAAGAGTATTCTTCTCCTTCTCGAAAAGGTTATCTGGATAAAGTTAAAGAGCCCAACATTTAATTTCCGACTATACGGTAGTTTGTGGTAGGTATAGGCAACCGATTGAGACAAGTAAGTAAATCATGGTAGACATAATACCGTCAAAAACCATAACCAGCCATATTTTCCCCAAAATTTAGAAGAGAAAACGAAGGAAGAATTCGTGATCAGCAGCCCAACTAAGATCTGTGCGACAAAATTTCAGCGAAAAAAAAACAGGAACATAGCTTCCAGTGATTTGGATGGAATCCAAAAAAGCTAGGAGCTCGAGGTCCCACTTAGCTGCGTTTTTGATAATCGGCTCTATTCTATCGGATGTGGATAGAAGGATTTGGCTGTATTACAAGTTTGTCGCGGTAACTGGTTTTGACAGACACACTTGTCGTTGTCCCGATAAAGAAGATACATTGACATGACCTTGTCGTGTCAGTGTAAACATTTGCTTTTTGCGATTGATTCATGTTGGAGAGAAATGGCGGAGCTGAGCAGTAAATCAGGAAAATTCTTTGAAAATGGAATTAATAAAAAATTTCTGAACATATTTCCCAAGTGAGAATAATCTCGTCCATCACAAGAAGGAAGACCTAGATTGCATGTAAGTGTGCGGCCGCGTAGCGTATCGCAAGTCTTTGCCATTGTACGGTGTAGGTGGGGAATATCCGATTATGATTGATGGAGAGCGAACTGATCACAGACAGGCGCGCGTACGCGCCGCATTCAACGGATCGTGTCCTTGCTGTTTATGTGCATAAAAATAAGAACTGGCAGGAAGTGAACTTCAAATTTTCTGTAAATGTGCGCGACAGCGAACGACCGATGATTTCCTAACGTTTGGACAAATGACACTGATAGAACTGGTTCGACTGGGGTTTCACTGTTGAAGTTGTCACTTTGTGGTAAACAATAGGGCGTATGAATGCAGTAATTCTTCTCGAACCTGTTAGAACTTCCTTATTATTGTGGGAACTGTACTGAGAGTTTTAGAATTGAGAGACCATGGTTCCGAAGACTTGGGGTTGTTGAATTGTAACTGGCATTGGGCAACAATTAGCCACTTCGTTTTGCTGAGTATCGGTGGGAATAAATCAAAAAGCGCTAACAAGGGAAGTATGCGAAGCGTATGTCAGCTCTGCGGAAACGAATAGTATTGCTAGTATATCTCGGGAATATATAGTAAAACTGCGCAGTACCCCGTCCCGAGCCGCAGGTTTAGAGAAATTATAAGCCCAGAACGGCCGATTTTTGTACCTTTCAGAACGCGCATTAGTCTTTGAAAAATCCGGAAGCACTCATACACTGGAGACTGGGGGGGGCTAGCGCAGCTCTTCAGGGGGGGGCAACCCTCCAGGCCCCGGCCCTTCCCTTCCCCCCCCCCCCAATCGGGGGGGGGGGGGAGATGGGAGGGGGGCTACCGCCGAAAGGACAATTTGGCTTGATCGGAGCCCCCCCCATCACTGCCCTGATGCCCCCCTCTCACTGCCCTAAAGCCCCCTGTGACTGCCTTGAAGCCCCTGTCACTGCCTGAAGCTCCCCCCGTCACTGCCCCGAAGCACTGATGTCACGGCCCCGGAGCAGTGACGTCACTGCCCCAGAGCACTGATGTCACGGCCCCGGAGCAGTGACGTCACCCTCCCCCCCGTAAAGCCGCCGCTCTCCTCCAAAAATACCCCTTCCTGACAGGGACCTGAAGTCCCCGTCCAGGGCCGGCCCTGTTGGGCCGAATGCGGCTCCCTATGAGGTGAGGCGCCTTTTATACCGGTTGAGCACGTGATAGATCACAGGAGAAATCACGTCAAATCGGGACAAAATTTGTAGATCGCTTACACTGGTCTAATGGTAGGAACCAAACCAATGTAAACTCGTTGCTCTCAACTTATAGATACCCTGATTGATTTTAGAACAAGATCGACTTACTAGTTAAAAAAAAATTATTCTACTTTTTGACGTGAATGACGATGCGTGCGTTTGGTCTACTATGCATTCTCTGGCCTCTATTGTCGTAAACTACCTTCTACGACTTCTTCCCATCTTTTCCCTCTCTTCCTCTCGGGGGGGGGCAAGCGCCGGAGGAGAGCAGGGGGGTCCGCTGTCGCTCCCCCAAGTCGAAAACGGACTCTATTGTCCGGCGCTTGCCCCCCCCCCCCCCGCAGAGTCTGAGCAGATCCCATAACTGTGTTCAGCGCCCAAAACTACCCTCCTGAGCAAAGTTTGGGGGGAAGCCCATTTTCCAAACTTTGCGCAGACTGATAGCGTTTTGGACTTGTACGGATTTTCGGTTGGGCGGTTATTTATATCAATTAGGGGTTCTGAAAGCGCTTCAGAAAAATGTTCCAGATTTGACTTAAAATTCTCCCAGAGGGGTTTTTGGGGGCGCTGATCACGAATCTGAGGTTTGTTTGTCGACTTTCCAAAGTTTTAGGCTAATTTTGTTTGAAGCTTCCCAACCAGGGATGAGCGGAAATTTTTTTCTGAACTTCGGAAATTGGAAATCGGAAGGACCTTCTCAATTTCGGAAATCGGAACGCCAAAAACCATCGGAAATCGGAATGCGGAATTCGGAAATCGGAAATACATTCAGTGAAATTCTTAACCCTACCTCCTGGTGACTGTGCCTACCAAAAAAACTTGAACTCATTCTTCTTTACTGAAAGTTTTCATGCAAACACAATTAACTCTGGCTTTGTGAAAAGTGAAAACGGACCTCGAATCCGAATTCAGCGCCTAATGTAACCCTCTGAGGATTTGGCCAGGTAGAGCGTAAAAATTTTTTATCTTGTGAATATTTCCGATTTCTTCCGCATTTTCAGGCTTTTTTAGGAAATCGGAATTCGGAAATCGGAATTCCGCTCATCCCTGGTCCCAACCGGAAAAGTTTCGAGGGAAAACCGCCACTTCCAAGATATCCGGATTTCTACGATAGATATGTCTAAAAATCATTTTCTGAGGGTTATTTGGAGTGCTAAACACGAATCTGGAGTCCGTTTATCGATTTCTTGCTGATTACGGTAGATTACGGTGGGTATACGGTAGTTTTGTCAAAATCTCAGATTTTATTCAAAATTTGTATACGGCAGTTATTCGGGGTGGAGAATACGAATTTGATGTCCATTTGCCGGTTTTCGAACATTTAAGATAGGTTTAGCCCCCTAAATGGCATATTACCTTACATAACCTACAGTAAACCTCAGAATTTCGACAAACAGACCCCAGAATCGCTTTCAGCACCCTAGGTTACCCCTACATACAAGTTTTCAGCAGAATCCGAGAATTTGTTTTTTTGAAACTCAAAAAAATGTGCCTGAGGTACCCTTGCCTTTTCGCGAGGCCTAAAAAATGCTCATAACTTTTTTGAACCTGCAGCTCCGGGCGGGATACTGCGCAATTTTACTATTGAGCCAGAAGAGATACTAACGATACTGGTCGTTTTCGCAGAACCGATATACGCTTTGTATACTTCTCTTGTCAGGCAACATCGTTGTTAAGAAAGGAAGTGGTTATGGCAATAAACGCATCTGCAAAAATAAATTGTATGGTTAGGATCTCCTGAAATTCTATAGTGGAACTGCGCAGTATCCCGCCCCGAGCTGCAGGTTCCAAGAAGGTACAAGCTCGAAACGGTTGTTTTGTGCTTTTTGTACCTTCCAAAACGCGCATTAGTCTTTGAAAAATCCGGAAAAGGACCTTTTATTGTGTTTAGCGCCCAAATTAGCCCTCCTGCACAAGGTTTTGCTGGAAGCACATTTTCCAAACGTTGCGCAGACTGAGAACGTTTTGGACTTCTACGAATTGTTTGTTGATCGCGTCTTCTAGAAATTTATTTTTCTGAAAGATTCGCTTAAAACTTTCTCATGGGGATTACTTGGTGTGCTTATCGCGAATTTAAGGTAAACCTGTCGTTTTTCCAGAGTTTTCGACTAGATTCGTTCAAAGCCTCTAATCGGGTGGAAATTTGAGGGCAAAACGACAGTATTGACGAGTTCCGGAACGCTACGATAGAAATGGCTCAAAATGTCAGTCTTGGGGTTATTTGGAGCACTGAACACGAATCTGAAGTCCGTTTGTCGACTTTTGACAGATTACGATAGATCACGGTGGGTGCATATACGGTAGTTTGGTCAAAGTCCCAGAATTGACTCAAAATTATTACGCGGGGTTTATTTTGTGTGCTGATTACAAACTCAGAAAACCGCCGCATCCAATGAGTGTCGAATATGCATTCAACTCGAGTGACCGCATTCATCGAAAGGCTTTTTCGCAGGCGCACGTGCTTCAGACAGCAGAAAGTGCTGCAAAATTTTACTGCACGAGCACATCCTGCGAAAGTTCAAAAGAGGAAACTGGTGCAGGCTAGCCTAGCGCTATCGTAGCAGCACACCGTCACGCGACGCGACCGGAACACCCACATGCGACGCGGCCAACTCGCTGAGCTGCCAGCGGTTGGAAAAGGTCTCTAGCGGCGGGGTGTGCCAAGTACCCCAAACTTTGGTTATTAAACCGGCCACGCTATCGGCATCTCAGTCCCTCCTAAAGAGTGCGTCGTGTGCTTTCCTTTTTCGGAAAATCGTTTTGTCATCGAGTTGAACGTGTATCATGCACGCATTTGACGTACTATTTGATGGGGCACATACTGTAATTTGACACACAGTAGGAGCACGTGGTCTCCTAGCAGAAAATGCCCTTACTGTGCTCGAAACCGCTTTGTCTTCGAGTTGGATCCATATTGTACACACATTCAATGCGGCGATTGTGTGAGAATTTGATATTAAATCGTCAATTTTTGAAATGCTAAGGTAGGTTTCACCCCCTAAATGACATTTTGTCAACCGTAACCTACAGTGAACCTAAGAACTTTGTTAACTGGACCCCAAATTTGTTTTCAGTTTTCTAATTAATCCCTACATACAAGTTCTGAGCAAAATCTAAAAAAAAATTGAAACACTCCAAAAAAAATGCCTGATGGGGAACCCTTGCCTTTTCGGGCCCTTGCCATTTAGCGAAGCTTGAAAAACGTTTAGAACTTCTTGGAAGCTGCAGCTCACGGCGGGATACTGTGCAGTTTTACTACTGAAGCACAAGAAATACTAACATTACTAGTCGTTTCGCAGATGCGTTTAGCACTAAAAATTCTTCCCTTGTGAGCGTGACTATATAATCCGTTCCTGATCCCGCTGTTTTGAACTGCTGCGTTCCGTTTCCGAAATACGGAACTCGGAAAAGGAAGAAAATGCGGTTAATGGAGAGGAAACGGGAGAAAATACGGTTAATGGTGACTCCAGTGATGTTCTCTTGACAAGGTTTCGTTTCCAGCGTTTTTTGAGTGCTTTTCTTCCGTTTCCGTTCCCAAAACCTTTGGAGAGAAAACCAAGCAGCTCTGAACAACACTTGTTCGTCGGATCGTTGTTTGCTGCAGAAGATATACAGATTGCGCGCCGCATACGTAGACACCCAGAGACGCAGACTGCCCGGCCACATACACCAATGCGAGGAACAGTTTTGCGTCAACTGTATGTACGAAGTGTATACAAAACAATTTATTCGGGTCCTCGGTACTGTTATTATCCTTGTGTATAGCTGTATTTGGAATGTGATCAGTTTGAGTAATATGTATGGTCTCCGTATTCGATTTAGTCTGGCGCATGGACCAGGCGGCTGGCCGTGCGGTGTTAGCGGCATCACAGGCCAACGGGGTTTTGATCGCGGGCGGCAATCTACCGTCGCAGCCCCGTGCACTCGTCAGACTAAAATTATTACGTCAACTCTATACAATAATCTTTTTAGTGCTACACAGGCACATACTTGTGATACACTTAAATACACACTATAGAGCCACATCCACACATGTGGATATACGTAATAAATAAGCATATAATTAACAGCCCTTTCGAAAATGCTTTCAATGACTTTCCCGGACGCAGCGACAGCGACAGTGCACATGAGACATATCGATTTTCGCTCGGTATGGATGCTAACCATTGCGTCGCGTCGCTCGTCGCTGGAAGTATGATCCCGTCCTAAAAAGCGTATCATGGATATTAGGTGCCGTCTGCTACATAAAGCCGTTAAAAGAGGGGAGACTTCAGGCATATCGTTTCTGTGAGAATAGTGCGGGAATCGGTCGAGCCGTAAAATCACTTCGGATTTTTAGATCCTTGCTTAGCAATTAAAATGTGTATTGATTTAAATGCTATGTATGGTCGAAAAGATTCCTATGTACTTTTTCTGCTTGGTTTGTCATGTCTAAAGGAACAGCGGATAAAATTATACTAGTTGTTTTCTCTAAGAGATATACCGTTGTTGGAACGGGAAATTATGGACATAACTTTTAGAGTAAAATGACGGTCGGTGAGATGGTGAAAAAACAGTCTGTTGAGGGTTGTGTGAGTGTGAGTGGGGGGGTATAGTGAGACTTTTTAAAAAGAGACCGAACGAACGAATTTCGAATAAATTCGTTCATTTTTTTTTCTTAACAAACGAATTCCGAACAAATTCGTTCATTTTCTTATTTCGAACGAAAGAAATCCGATTTGATTCCTTCGTTTTTTATTTCGAACGAACGATGTTCAAATGAATCCGTTCTTTTTTATTCCGAACGAACGACTGCGTCGCGTCGCTCGTCGCTGGAAGTATGATCCCGTCCTAAAAAGCGTATCATGGATATTAGGTGCCGTCTGCTACATAAAGCCGTTAAAAGAGGGGAGATTTCAGGCATATCGTTTCTGTGAGAATAGTGCGGGAATCGGTCGAGCCGTAAAATCACTTCGGATTTTTAGATCCTTGCTTAGCAATTAAAATGTGTATTGATTTAAATGCTATGTATGGTCGAAAAGATTCCTATGTACTTTTTCTGCTTGGTTTGTCATGTCTAAAGGAACGTGGATAATATTATACTAGCTGTTTTCTCTAAAAGATATACCGTTGTTGAAACGGGAAATTATGGACATAACTTTTAGAGTAAAATGACGGTCGGTGAGATGGTGAAAGAAGCAGTCTGTTGAGGGTTGTGTGAGTGTGAGTGGGGGGGGGGTAGAGTGAGACTTTTTTAAAAGAGACCGAGCGAACGAATTTCGAATAAATTCGTTCATTTTTTATTCTGAACAAACGAATTCCGAACAAATTCGTTCATTTTCTTATTTCGAACGAAAGAAATCCGATTAAATTCGTTGATTTTTTGTCGGACGAACGAAATTCGAATAAGTTCGTTCATTTTTTATTCCGGTCCTCACTATATGTAGTGGGGGGGGGGGGGGGGGGGGGGGTGGAAGGAAAGGGAAAAAGGCTAAAACGTGTCTTTTCCAGATTTCAGAAAGGGAAAAAAAGGCTTATCCCTAATTTTACCCAGGTGGGGCCGTGAATAGGATTATGGGGTCCGTTTTTAATTTTTGGGTTTCGTGTACGAGAAATTCATTACCTCACAAAAGGAGACCGAAAAAAAACGCACACCAGACCTTAGTGAAAAACCAATGGCGGCTACAGTGCGACATGTTGGGAAAAAAAGTGTTATTCTCCGGTCAAGAAGAGACTTTAAACGTCAAAATGTCGATTTCGATTCGTCAGGACATTTTTTTAGCAACAAACGACGGAACCGGTGGGGTGTTCGTGTGGACTTTTATTGCGACATTAGAGCCTTGTGTCTCAAAGTGTCGAATAAGAGGCAGCATAAAGATGTTTAAGGAAGGGATGCATGTACGTGATTACGGCTAACGACTCACAAATTTGGCGAGTAGAGATACTGCACGAGAATTTGAAAAACTGACGGCTAAGGAAGTAAAAAAATGTACAAAACAAATTGGAATTCTTATCGCACTCATTCAAATATTGTATCAATATTGCATAGCGAAAAAAGATGAGAAAGCGAGAGAATCGTTTCGGAAGTTCTTAGATGCATGCATTACCCGAGTATGACCTTATTGCAGTTTCCGAATAAATAAATAAATAAATTCAAATAATAACTTACAGAATTCTCGACTAAAACGAATAATGTCGCATACTCATACTCTAATCGAATTACAGAATTAAGAGAAAACTGATCTAGTTATTCGAGCGAATGGTCATTTTACAAAAACATTTTTTGTGGCAGTGGCATCGCATGCCATAATCCGAAAATTTGCCGCAATCGTCCTAAAGTCTAGAAATTTTTGAAATTTTTATATTTGATTCCTCCGAGAAATAGATAATACAATACCGCCCGTATCTTTTGGTCATTGGGCGCGCTAGAGCGCCGGAGCGCGCCGTTTGGCGTCGTTTTTGGATAACTCGCATCAAAACGGTCCAATCGGAAAATGGAAGCCAAATTCGGAATCAGCATCGAAAATGCGATCTACTGAATGTATTAAATTTCAAAATGGAACTCAGGGCAAGATTTTGGGTTACGGTAGCTATCCAATGTCCCTCGTGTCCAAATGGGGCTGGCGTTTAAGTGTTGTTATAAGTGCATTTCTTGACGTTTTCTGGCATTTAGCACATTCATGTGCCATTTGTTATCCTCTGTGTTTCTTCTGAAACATTTTGACAGCGAAAAATTAATAAAAATTCATAAAAAAAGTCATTTTTCCTAACAATTTATGTGGCAGAATATGGATGTGGCAGAATCACGAAGTTCTTCTATATTAGTGACTTGTTTTGAGATAAATTGCAAAGGTTGAGAAGAATTCAGGTATTAAAAGTTAGACGGAAATCGCGCCTTGAAATTTGATTAATTGTTTGATTTCACATTCAAAAAAGGTAGGTATCAGAGCGCATTTCAACAACCATGTAAGGGATTCGCTTTGCGATCTTTGTTTTTTCTCCTCACACGGAGAAATCATGTCCAGAATCAGCTGGTGTACGGAAATGCACGAAAAAATGAACAGTTTAAACAAATTTTATTCAAAAAATAAAATTTTTATAAAGTAACCAATTTTTAACTCTTTCATGCTGAAATACTCCTCGAGTTCTATATTCTTCGTGTATAGCGTATGAATTTGTTCCGAAATTGTTTCAAAAATAGAATTCCTAACCTTTTCCAATTATTTTCAAAAAATAAATAAATTATCGTAAGTGACTTTTTACTGAGACCACAAATTCTGAATTTTCTTTCCGAATTTCTCTTTTGTATTCCATGTATTTCTAGCTTCATTATATAAATTTCTTTCGAAAATGTGGGAATCGTGAAAATCTTCAATATTTTTTCCCGAAAAACAAATGAAATTTGGAATTTGAATTTTCTCTTAATTTCCATTTTCAGTAGTGAAACATTCTAGGAATGTGTCACATGTAGAGCGCATAAATTCTCATCAGCATTGATTTTAAAATGCAGATTCAAAAAATCTCTCCGCTTGAAAAAAAAATAAAAATTTCAAAGCTGAATTTTATTATTTAGAACAATTTTTTTAATTTTTGATACCGAACCTTCTTAGAACTTCCCATCCATCTGGTCATAGGAGATTGCTTCAAGAATAAGATAATCTAGGAAGTTTTTCATTTTCTCCCAAAAAAGAAATGTAAAAATTGAAATAGAATTACCAGTTTTGAATTTCTATCTAGAACACTTCTGGATTTTCCTACTAGTAGAGTTCCAGTCGCGAGAAAAAGGTTTTCTAGCTTTGCTACGCAGAATCCAATCCGCATTGTGGCAATTTTGAAAACTTTGAATTTTTCCTACAAAAAATGAAATTTAAAATTGAATTCCTGGTGAAAAAGACTGTATCAGAACTTATTCAGGAACCCTTCTAGAACTCCATAATATCTCGAATTCGCTAAGTATACTGAATAAATACAATTGTAAGAATTGGTATATGAGCACCCCGTCGTTCGGCCCTCCACCCCTCGCATGCCAGGCAATGCCCTACGCCAGGTCGCTCTACCAACCCACAGCCCATCCAGGCCGATTATCGATCAGATTTGTCAGTGACTGAAACCTTAACCAGTATGAAACCTCATGAAATTCAGTATCATATTCAGTCAGTGCATCTTTTTCGAAAACATCTGTAGAATAGTTTCGGTAGCATGGAATTCATGAGAAATTTAGAAAGTTTTCCAAGAAAAAAGAAAAAATGAAAGTCAATTTTTCATTAAGACCACTTATTCTAAATTTCTTTGTAGATTTCTATTTGAATCCAATGTATTTTCTGCTCCACTACACGGAATTGTACCGAAAATGTGGAAATCGTTTGAATTTCAGGTTTCTCCACCGAAATGAAATCTCAAAATGAATACGTGATTAGAAGATCGGTTTCGAAACTCGTTCCAGAACCCTTCTAGAATTCCATAATATCCCAAATTCACTAATTACACTGAACAAATACAAATTTTGGGATTGATAGACTGATGGATCATGATAAATGCGTGAGAACAGCTCAACTCATTTTTATTGGAGATAAACAAATGGTTGGGAGCGTGTTGTAGACAAAGAGTCTCTGTAATTGTGATAAGGTCATTTAGACGGAGGAGGTCCCAAATACGCCTCCGAGGCCCATTCTGCACCTCAAAATGACCCTGTAGGCTGTTTCTTAGAGAGCAGGCCAGTGTGAGAGCGAGTGCATGCAGAGCCTAATTTTAGTACTGGTACACTTTTGGCTTGATGCAGTCCTCAATGTGTTTCCGACATTATTCACTACTACTGGAAAACACCATTAATTTTTTCTAAGATGTGAACCATTTCTCGAATTTCGGCTTCTCGGACCAAATCTACATTATAATTTGTTCTGGACCCTAATTATGCGAAGAATTTGACATGTTTCATTACTGTGCGAATGAACAAATGTTCTTTAAGAGGCATGCTCTCACTGAATATGATACTGAATTTTATGAGGTTTCATAGTGGTTAGGGTTTCAGCCCCTGAGAAATGTGATCGATACTCGGCCTGGATGAGCTGTGGGTTGGTAGACGACCTGGCGTAGGTAATTGCCTGGCACGCGAGGGGTGGAGGGCCGAACGACGGGGGTGCTCATACGCCAATTCCTAAAATTGCATTTATTCAATATAATTAGTGAATTTGAGATATTATGGAATTCCAGAAGGTGTCTGGAATGAGTTCTGGTGTGATCTTTTTCACCAGAACTTCATTTTTGCGATTTCATTTTTAAGTGGAGGAAACTAAAAAATTCTTACGATTTCCACATTTTTGGGAGAACTCCATAGTAGAGCACAAAATATATGAAAATCGAATTGAAATCTGGAAAGAAATTCAGCATTTGTGGTCTTAATGAAAATTCGGCCTTAATTTTTTTTTCACCACAAATTCAATTTTAAATTTCCATTTTTGTGGAGGAAACCAGAAATTTATACGATTTCCACATCTTTGGTACAGTTCTATGTAGTGGAGCAGAAAATACATTAAATTCGAATAGAAATCTGGAAAGAAATTTAGAAATAGTGGTCTTACTGAAAATTGACTTTAATTTTTTCTTTTTTCGGAAAACTTACCCAAAGTTCTCATGAATTCCATGTTTCCCAAACAATTCTACAGATGTTTTCAAAAAGTGATGCACTGACTGATTATGATACTGAATTTTATGAGGTTTCATACTGGTTAGGGTTCCAGCCCTGAGGCCGAAATACGGGGTGGTCATACACCAATTCCTAAAATTGTATTTATTCAGTATAATTAGTAAATTCGATATTATGGAGTTCGAGAAGGGTTCTGGAATGAGTTCTGAAGCCGGTCTTTTCACCAGAAATTCAATTTTAAATTTTCATTTTTTTGTAGGAAAAATTTAAGGTTTTCAAAATTACCACAATGCGGACTGGATTCTGCGTAGCAAAGCTAGAAAAATCTTTTCTCGCGAATGGAGCTCCAATAGTAAGAAAATCTAGAAGTATTCAAGAACGAAATTCAAAACTGGTAATTGTATTGAAAATTCAGTTTTTACATTTCTTTTTTTTTTTGGAGAAAAATGAAAAATTTCCTAGATTATCTTATTCTTGAAACAATCTCCTGTGACTAGATGGATGGGATTCAAAGAAGGTTCCGGTATCAAAATTCAAAAAATTGTTCTAATAATGAAAATTCAACTTTGAAATTTTTAATTTGTTTTTGCGGAAAGAATATTTTTTTTGAATTCAGCATTTTTAAAATGAATGCTGATTAATTTTATGCGCTCTACATGAACAATGAAACATTCCTAGAACCTTTTTCACACTGAAAATGGAAATTAAGAGAAAATTCAAATTTCAAATTTCATTTGTTTTTTCGGGAAAAAAAGATTGAAGATTTTCACGATTCCCACATTTTCGAAAGAATTTCATATAATGAAGCTAGAAATACATGGAATACAAAGAGAAATTCGAAAGAAATTCAGAATTTGTGGTCTCAGTAAAGATTCACTTACATAATTTATTTATTTTTAAAAATAATTGGAAAAGTTTAGGAATTCTATATTTTGAAACAATTTCGGAACAAATTCATGCGCTATACACGAAGAATATAGAACTCGAGGAGTATTTCAGCATGGAAATTGAAATTGGTCACTTTATAAAAATTTTAATTTTTGAATAATTTTTGAACTGTTAATTTGTGGTGCATTTCCGTGCACTGGCTGGATTCTGGACATGAATTCTTTGTGTGAGGAGAAAAACAAAGATTTGCAAAGCAGATTCATTACATGGTTGTTAAAATGCGCTCTGATACCTACCTTTTTGAATGTGAAATCAAATAATTAATCAAATTTCAAGGCGCGATTTCCGTCTAACTTTAATACCTGAGTTCTACTCAAAGTTTTGCAATTTATCTCAAAAAGTCACTAATATGGAAGAACTCGTGGTTTTTCCACATTAGAATCCAAAATTGTTAGAAAATGACTTTTTTTAATAAATTTTTATTAATTTTTTCGCTGTCAAAATGTTTCAGAAGAAACACAGAGGATCACGAATTGCTATAAATGTTCTATATACGAGAAAACGTCAAGAAATCCACTTATAACAACACTTAAACGCCAGCCCCATTTGGACACGAGGGACATTGGATAGCTACCGTAACCCAAAATCTTCCACTGAGTTCCATTTTGAAATTTTATACATTCGGTAGATCGCATTTTCGATGCTGATTCCGAATTTGGCTTCCATTTTCCGATTGGACCGTTTTGAAGCGAGTTATTCAAAAACGACGCCAAACGACGCGCTCCGGCGCTCTAGCGCGCCCAATGACCAAAAGATACGGGCGGTATTGTATGTATTTCGAAAATCGCTCCGCGGAAACTCTACATTCGACTATCTAGATAGTTTTTTTCTTCGAATATTGTAAATTCTGTCATCAGTTCATTCTGCAAAGCCTTCGAAGCACGAAACTTCACAACCTAATACTACTAGGAATTCCTAATCAACAACATGTTTTCAATTTTACGGGCTATTTTTGGAAGAATCGATTTTCGAAATTTTCGATTTTAAAAATGGCTAAAAACTCGCAAAATAAGTATCCTGTGATTCAGAGCCAAATTTACTCTGTTGCCTTGTGCGCTTGTGCGGAGCGAAGGTGGAGACAGCGAGAAAGTGTGGGGAGAAGGAGACGCAGCGTACGCGCGCAGACGCACGCGATGAACGGAAATAAATTTCACTCGGAAACAGAGGATACATATTGCTGAAAGCTTGGTATCCTGAAGTCTGCAAATACAGTTGTAAAAAAAAACGAAATAGCAGAAGTACTGTTTCTGTGAATAAACGAAAATCACAAATCTGAGGACTTTCTGTAAACCCTTTTTGATGCTACATATCATCTGCGCATGTAGGTAGCTTAGGTAGCTATTAGGCCTCTTTCAGAGTTCGATCGCTGTACGACGCGATCGTGTGCACGGTTAAGCGACTATCGCATCGCTGTACAAATCGCAGATTTTGGGAGTGTGAAAATGCAATCGCAGAAGTTAGCGATCACGCACTTTTACGTACATATTTTAATCGAGGCCTAATCCTCGTTTGCTGTGATCTCACTAGAGCGGTCTGCAGAGTTGCAAAGGACGGTGAGTGGTCGCCGAGAGTCAGCCTTGACGCGGCGACAAAAATTTTTCCAAACATTATCGTCGCGGCGTCGGTTGCCGTTCGCTGGCAGTGACACACGGCCGTCGCGGCGTCACAACACTCTGCGGTGCTTCCTTGTCGCCCGTAACGCTGCGTCGGTCGTCCTCGTCGCTGAAAGTGATCGATATTGCATCATCCAGCACTGTTCGTCGCTGCGAGCCACGCCGCGACTTCAACTCTGTAGGCCCCTCGAAACTCCACATCAGGGAGCTCTCCTGGTGTTGAGCTACTCCTGTAATTGTTTCGCAACTATTAGCTTTCTCCAATTCACTGGCCGCGCTTACGTGAACAGCGGATTTCGAAAAGCTGACAAGTTCATTCCATCTGAAGCTGGCGTGGTCTACGACGGCGGAACCGAAGAGTCGGACCAAAGATGTGAGCACAAAATTCGAAAAAAAAAACGGTTGAGAACATTTTGGTCACTAAAGCTTTGAAAAACTCTCGAACTTCAGCGAAGCTCAAGAGTTCGACGATGAGGGTAAACTACCTGAGAGAGCAGAACTAATTAAAACAGATACATTTGAAAAAATCAAAAATTATGAGTGAACGTAGATGAGGCAATCGCTGCGGTCGATCGGACCTGGCCATGTCAGTCGCCCAATCGCGCGATTTCAACTACTGTGCTTATCTGGGCCGAATCCCGGTCCGCAATTGCGTCTCGACACGCTTTGCGGCCGCACGCTCTCGAGTCAGTTGAGTTTCCAGCGCCAAAGTCGACTCGATGTGGCTTTTTATAGTTTTATCCAATTTTGTTTAGTTTCCAAATTTGAAAACCCACCTAGAGTCAACAGATCGGCGGCTGCGGCACTGGAAACTCTTCCGAATCAAAAGCGCGCGACCGCAAAGCGCGTCGAGACGCAATCGCGGATCGGAATGTAGCCCAGAGAAGCACAGTACTTCCCTCGCGATCTTGTCTGAAAGGACTGCGACCTGATCGGTACGCAGGGTTCTCATTTGGTCGCGTCGCACAGCGACTGAACTCTGAAAGAGGCCTTAGAGAGCTCATTGTTTTGATGCTTCTACAGGTAGCGAATATGAAATTTTCAAATAATTCGATACTTTGACCAAACATCAAATACAAAAGCAATGATGATAGATTCATAGATTAAGAAATGTGCTTATATGCAGATGTTTTAATGCAAAAAAGGGCTTGCAGTTATTCCTCAGCACAATAAATGAAATAAACCGGAATTTGAAACACATTAACGTTAAGAAACATTTGTTATAAAAAAATCACTTTGAAACAAATTAATTTCGATTCGTAGCTTTAAAACAACTCGAATGAATCGAAAATGTACAAAAACCAGGTCGCGAACTTACTCGAGCAACTGCAAACCTATAATGTCAACGAATCTCGCCTATTCAAGAGATAGGTATCAATCAGGGTTGTGCGTAAATAAAATTTCAGATTTCGTAAATCGTAAATCGTTATTACGGCATTTCATCGTAAATCGTAAGCCGTAAATCGTAAATCGTAAGCAGCAAATAATAACAATAACCACTAAAAATATTTTACTATGGTGAGACAAGAGAAACTATGTACCTACCGTCCTACTGTCCACCGTTGCGCGTACTAAGCACATACATGATCGATATCTTTCAGTATGTGACAGCTAACCACGTCTAAGGGGTATGGTATACTATGTCGCTGTCATGAGCGACAGGCATGAAATCTAGCACAAATCGCGGCGAGACCCGCATCGGAGCAACGGCATCGGTTGTCGTAGGAACAATTATCGCGTGTGAGCCGCAGCGAAATGTCGCGGAGGGCTGACATACTGCGAGTGAACCGAAGTCTGTCGCTGCTCAGCGCACGGTAGCGACAGGTTTAGAAGGCGGAAGCTCCACGACAGGCGGTCGCTGTAGTTGTGCAGAGCGACGCGACCGTGTCTTGTAAAAGTATACCATACCTTTATGGGACCGCCTGACCCGTATTTCTCTGCTTTCCCTTATCTTTCATTCCACAACTTCTTCCCAGGTCTTGAAAATTCCGCCTGCCCGATTCAGCTGTCCGAGTACCTGCTGGGCAACAGGGTTACAATTATACTCTTAATTCCTCTCCCGAAACGCCAACGCCGTTGTAAGCGTTAAAACGAGCCAAAATTACCGTATCTGAGCGATTTCTCACAGCCGAATTTTAGAACTCTTTTGCTTGCGGAACCGCAACACCGATTATACATTCGGTAAGGATTGCACTGATATGTACTTAGCGTTCCCTACTGAAGGTTGGCTCAAACTCGGTGCTCGTACGTCGAGAAATATGGAAACAAACTTGCGCCAACCTTCAATAGAGATCGCATAGTATCGGTCCGACCGGTGGCAACTCTGTATTATCTAGAGCCGAGCATCGGTCGCCCAGCGCAATTTTTTTTTCTATATCTTCTAAATACTATAGTTGTGCTATTCGAATACTGAATAATCGAATAACTCCCATTTCCTCTTCAATGCCAGCATGTATCCGAACTGTTCTTAGTTCTTAGCTGTAATCTACTATGGGTTTTCCAATAATTAATGAGAGAGCAGGATTCTGGCCCTTCACGGTACTGATCCGATATCAATTCGAAACTATTCGATATTCGAATAAAATTGCAAATAACGCATAGCTGCAGGTTTATGGGAGAGTGGAAGCCCACCTCTTCATCAATTTTGGAAACATCCCTCCTAGAGCAATGCTGGGAAATCATGACCGTTCAAATACATTTTGATATTGGCGCACAAATCCAAATTATTCGAAACACCTTGCAGATTCATAGCTTCATGGTTTCTAAATTTTGTCGCTTGGTGTACTTTAGCTCCCATAGTGGAGGAACGTAGCCAAGGCGCCCCAACTAACGTTGGCATTTGTGAGAGATAAAGGGAAAGGGCGAAGATGAGAGTTTAAACTAGCGCTCATGCCTTTTCTGAGTGTCCGCTTGCCGCGGACGAAGAGAAGTTAACTGGAGGCAACGATTTTGAGAGTCAAACTTCTTGGGTAATAAAAGGACGCCCCTCTAGTTGATTTTTGTCGACTCTGAGTAGACGTAGTCTACCCAAAAGTGGGCCAAGAGCAGTATTTGAAGCAATTTTTGGATAGCTCAGACTGCTTCGCTCGATGTTTTGGCGCTAATCCAGTAGTAGGTTTCACAACAGTTAATCGTCATGAAAAACTCGAAAACAAAGTACTCGTGAAGAGTGCTATCAGACTGTATTTCGTCGTAGGCGGCAGCTAGTGAGACGTGCGCGGCACGCAACGCGGATCAGTTAGTTATCCAGCGCCTCCGACTCCGACCGTGTGTCCCGCTTTGAAATTATAGAATCGCGTCAAAGAATGATAATGGAATCGTGTTGTGGTCACACGCCTGGGTTGGTCCCATCGCCGTAACAAAAATATTAGTATACGCAAAGTGGGATTAGAGCAGGTCAATTAGAGATATCTTGTTATCAACTTCCATCGCATATATTTTTATTTACGAAAAATTACGATTTACGGTCCAAAATGTCGTAAATCGTAAACCGTAATTACGAGTCCAAAAAACACCGTAAATCGTAAAATCGTAAATCGTAAATCGTAATTACGAGTCTAAAAAACACCGTAAATCGTAAAATCGTAAATCGTAATTACGCACACCCCTGGTATCAATGGAAGATGTTCGATATTGAACCTGTAGTACATAGAAGAAGCCACCTATACAGGTGATTGGAGACGATGACGCGCGAAATGTGTCCGACGACGCGCCCATCGATTAATCGTTTAAGGCCTCTTTCAGAGTTCGATCGCCACGCGACGCGATGAGATGATAACCATGAGCATCGATCGAGATCGCGTCGCCCGTCGATCTGTATTCAAAACATGCCGTCATGGCGATGAGCGATCGCACTCTGAAAGAGGCCTAAGACCGGGATCATACTTTCGGCGCCGAGCGACGCGACGCAATGTTTACCATCAATATCAACGAAAAATCGATGAGCCTAATATGCACCGTCGCTATCGCGCGTCACGTAAAGTATGATCCCGGCCTAGGGCCTCTTTCACAGTTTGATCGCCGCGCGATGCAATGGGATTATAACCATGAGTATCGATCGAGATCGCGTCGCACGTCGATATGTATTCAAAGCATGCCATCGCGGCGGTCGGCGATGGATGTGTGAAATAGGCCTAACGGTTCCTTTCGCTCGCGGGACTCACGAGCGCGCTCCAGCGCAACTATCCAAATACGATTCCGGCGCGAAATTCAAGTGCAATGACCATGGAATTTAGAAGTGGTTTCTCGTTGTATGATGAAGTTTTGGAGGGTTTTGTTCTTGCAATTTCAAGCTACTAGAGTGGTATACCAATGCGGAAACATTAAAATCTGGGATGCGGTTTTGAGCGCGAACGATGACTTTAGGCCTAGTTGGAACGGGCAGCTAGGGACAGAATGGAACGGCTTCACTATAGATGCTTAAGAGATTCTAACAACGCAAATGTTTTTGCGCAGATGCGATAAACGCTCCAGAAACCTCCCTTCTCAGCTTCCTTCTCCGCAGAACTCACGAATTCCATGATTCCGGGCGTACAATAGAATGGTGATCGATTGGGGCTGACTTGAAAGGTGGATTGGCACTACATACAAAGCCTGACGATAAGCCAGACATCATTCTCCAGCCTCCCCATTCCATCTCATGACACCAACCGACTGGTTCTCAATCAGGTTTTAAGCGGTTGAAGTATACATGGCGAAGTGAGGAATGCTAATCTCATCTCGAATGAGAAAGATAATGGACTGAGGACTGAAGAGGCAAGGATGGAATGGTCGGATTCGAATTGGATACGAAATCTGTTGAATGTTGGGGATAAATGCGCTTCGTCTCAGGGTATAATCGACAGATTCGATGTAGAACGAAGACGACGACGTCAACGAGTCTGTGCGCGATTCATAACACGATAATAAAACAAATCGTCCCCCCCCCACGCAGTCGCTAATAGGACCATGTCGATATGCATCTAATGCACTTGCACTTTGTGGAATATGTACTTACAATGGAAGTGCTCAGGGCGGTCGGTAAACGCATCTGCAAAAACGACTTGTATTGTTAGTACCTCTTGGGCCTCCATAGTAAAACAGCGCAGTATCCCGGCCCCAGCTGCAGGTTCCAAGAAGTTTCAAGCTCGAAATGGCTCTCGAAAATCTGGAAACAGACATCATAATCGTGTTTGGTGCCCGAAATAGCCCTCTCCTGAACAAAGTTTGGATGAAAGCACATACTTCGAACCATGTACACAGCGGTGGGGTTTTGGACTTGTAGAAATTCTTTGTTGACGAAATGGTTTCTAGCAGTTTGAGGGCTTTCAAAGCGGCTAAATGTTTTTTTCCAGATCTGAGTCGAAATTTCCTCATTGGGGTTACTTGGTCAGGTTATCACGAGTTTGAGGTTTATTTGTTGATTTTTTGAAGTTCTCGAATAAGTTCCTTCAAAGCCTCCAATGAGGAAGATTTGGGGGCAAAACGCGACTTTTGACGATTTTTGGAATGCTACTATGTATAGCAATGGCTCGAAATATTTATCTAGGGGTTATTTGAAGTGCGTAGCATGAATCTGGAGTCCATTTTTCGATTTGCGACAGCTTACGGTAGATTACGGTAGGTATACGATAGTTCGGTCAAAGTCCCAGATCAAAAAAATAGATCAATAAATAACTGGTCTAATGAATAAGTTAAGAAAATTACATGATAAATAAATAAGCCCCCAAATGAATAAATAAATGTTTAAATGAATAAAAAACCAACTAAATAAATAAATAAACAGGCAAATAAAAAATACATTAATTTATAAATGTACGAACTGATCGAAGGTCAGATTCGATAGAAGCGAAAATTCGGGAATTTCAACTTTTATTAAAATTTTCGTACAAGAAAACGACAAGAATAAGAAAAAACAACATTTTTTAAAAAGAGGAGGGCGGATAAAAGCAAAGACACAGAAATAAATGCATTTTGGCTCAGAAAGATGTTTAGCATGGAGGTTCGTTGGAGCTTTGTTGGAGCTAATCATAATGTAAAAAACCGATATGAAAAATCAATCTTCTTCTTGGTATGTTTCACAGAACTTGACTGGAAGAACAGGAACTTATTTCTGAATCACTGCTTTTCTTTATTGGATTTATTCGAAAAAAGCTTGATGCTGAGTGGAATTCACTCAAATTCATCGCGTGCGTGTGCGGGCGTGTGCTGCTTCTCTATTCTTCGCCAAAGTACATCGCTGTCACTATAGCGCACACTCACGCAAAGGAACAAGGTGCATTTCGCTCTGACAGAGACCGTACAGTTGTTTTAGAGCGAAAGTTACGGACTGAGCTTGTCGCCTGATTATCATTGATCTCCGAATTCAGTTGAAAGGGATGTTGGTCAAATCCACAGCGCGGGAGCGGTCCGGCTGGCATACGTGACGCTCTCGGCGGAAAAGCGCTGCGCGCGCGTCGTCGTTGGAGCGCGTTTCCAGAGCCCCAACTATTTTTCTTGTCAGACGCCTTACGGTTAACGCGCTCAAACAACGACGCGCGCGCAGCGGTTTTCCACCGAGCACGTCACGTGTGCCAGCCGAACTGCTCCTGCGCTGTGGATTCGATCAACATCCCCAGTTGAAGCATTTGTTTTCAAAACAAAATGCCATTAAATGCTAGAATGACAAAATATCAATAACTATATTTGCTCGCAAAGATATTATTTGACGTGCATACGTCATTATGTAAGGGTGCTATTTTTAGTGTAAGTACATATGTTCTGGAGTACATAAGTCGCCACATTCCAGTTTTGCAGCTGGAGTGTGTACTTGATTCGAATCCCGGAACATTGCATACAATGTGTTTTCTTCGAATTGGTGGCAACATTTCTAATGACCACAATTCACTTCGGGATAAATGTTCATTTGCTGGGAACTAAAAATACTGTTTACGTGAAGCAGAAAAGGTCACTAACCAAGTTCAAATCCGGTTTGAATTTGTTTTGAAATTTTTTCTGTGTGTACTTTTAGAGACAGGAAGTTCAGAGTCACAGAAGGAAGATGAAATATATGTAGTAAAGTAAAGAGCCGTTGCATTGAATCGATGACTTCCTGAGTGATGTGTAAAACTGCTAGTGGACAAGAGCTACATACTGCATATCAGCCAACAACTATACATATAGAGATGTAGTTTCGTCAATACTAAGCAGCAGGAGAAGGAAATATGAACTATTTTTGTGTAAAAATCTTTATACTATGATTTGCAAAAAACCTAGTGACCCAGAACATGTTGCGCTATTTTTCAAGATGACCTAACTTCCCGTTAAAAAGAATGAAAACACAGTTCTGGACTAGTTTGCTGGGTTTCGAATCGATAAAAAAATCCGATATCGCCCTACATATTTGATTAATAATCTTTTTAGAAAGTCGTTTGTCGAAATCCTTTCATGTTTCATATCATTACTAACGAAAAAGTGGTTTGAAAAAGAATCTTATCTCGTGGAAAACAGCATTATATGTAAAAGTATTGTGAAAAAAGGGTAAAGGAGGCTCCGTGGAAGCATGTTCAGAAAACAACACCGGGCGGAAGGCTTGCGTTCATACTGTACGGCAGGGCTGTGCGTAACTGAATTTTATAATTTCGTAAATCGTAATTTTTAAATTCCTCGTATTTCGTAAATCGTAATTCGTAATTCGTAAGTGTTAATTATTAACAAGACCACACATACCCTCATTCGATGTACACTCCACTCCGTTCGAGTCCCAGTCCGCCCACGCGATTGGCGTACGCGCCGAACGGCTGTCACTAAGGCATTTTTCGAACTTGGGATTCGATTAGCAGTAATACTTGACGAATGGTGTGTAATATCCCAATCAGCTGTTCGCAACCATGCGAAGACTCATCCGAAATAAAGCCCTTGCAACGGCCGCTCCACAGACAAGCTGACCGCGTGGGTGGACAGTCCTATTCAGAGAGAACTTAGAAACACCTGAAAGCAATTCACTGATGAGATGTTTCTATAATGAAAGAGATTTGAGGTTTGGATGCAAAATAATACTGTTTTGAGCAAAACATGAAGAAAATCTATACATAAGGCCTAGCTCGCTCGGATGAGTCCGGGAAGAGCAAGCAGCGGAGCGGTCGGTAATGGCAAAACGTAACAGCGATAAGGAATTGTTTACATGATAAGCCCAATAAGTCTTACTTCGACTAGCTCAAAATGAGAGAGCTAGGGTATACGTGTGATAGAAACGAACCAAACTTAGGCCGAGCTTTTCTCAACTTTTGAGTGCGAAAACATAGAGAATCATCGCTCTACCAAGCATAGTTCAATGGTAAACAAAGAGTGTAAAATCTTGGAACAAAATTCGCGCTTTGACTGTTTCAGGCTCAATCTTTCAATGTAAATATACTCAGACAAGGTGCAATACCCGCGCTAAGTTTTGTAAAAACGAGGAGCATCTGGCAAACTTGGCAAAAAAACGTCCGATCCATATAACATTTCTGAATGAAGACTTTTTTCGAATTCTGAAAACGCTATTATATTGACAGATCAAATTGCTACCTAATTATGTGAACTGTAAGCCAAAGTTCCCTGAAATAGCTTCGTCTTTGAAGTAAATAGTTTTCGCAATTGTTTATCGAAAACGTCGCGCGCGACGAGGTGCGGCGAAACTTTGAGCAGTATTTATACAAGTAATGGAAGAACAATCTGTATGCTTTCTTCATAAGTGAGTAGCAGGTGAGAGACTCTCAAGATTTGTGTAGGTTGAATTTTCGAAATCCTTCATTAAACACGCTTGAGAACTTCCTGAAAAGTCGGAGTATTGTTGCGAAAACCCCGGACTCTTAAATGAAGGTTTTCGAAAATTCAACCTACACAAATCTTGAGTGTCTCTCACCTGCACCACCTGCACCTCACTTATGAAGAAAGCATACAGATTGCTCTCCCATTACTTGTATAAATACTGCTCAAAGTTTCGCAGCACTTCGTCGCGCGCGACGTTTTTGATAAGCGATCGCAAAAACAATTTCTTTGAAAAACAAAGCGATTTTAGTTATCTCCGGCCCACAAGTCACATAATTAGGTAGCAATTTGATCTGTAAATATGATAGCGTTTTCGGAAATCAAAAATGTATGCATTCTAGAAAGTTACATGCATCGGACGTTTTTTTGCTAAGTTTGCCAGATGCTCCTCGTTTCTACAAAACTTAGCACGGGTATTGTATTCATTTTAAACGAAATCATACCCCCGTTAAGTTTTGTAAAACGGGAAGCATTCGCCAAAGATAGCAAAAAAGTCCGACGCTTGCAACTTTTTTGAACGATCTTTTTTTGGATTCTAAAAACGCTATTGTACCTCAAACCTAAATTCCTACCTAATGATGCACTTTTTAAACCGAAGTCTCCCAAAAACCGCTTTGTTTTGAACGAAAATGTTTTTACTGTGGTTTCTCAAAAACGTCGCGCGCGGCAAGGTGCGGCGAAACTTTGAGTAGAAATTGTTCAAGTGGTAGAAGGGCAATCTATGTTTTCTTAATGAGCTAGATGCTGGCGAGGCATTCTCAAGATTCGTGCAAGTAGAATTTCGGAAATCTTCCTCAAACACGCTCCGGAACTTCCTGTAAAGTAGGGCTTGTGTTGCGAAAGCCCCATTCCGTTATATGTAGAATTTCGAAAAATTAACCAAAAAAAAGAGAACAGATTTTTCTAACAGCAGTTGCGGCCGATCACCGCAGCTTGGGGATAATCGCGCTCGGACAAAGCTTAATCGTTCCAAGACCTCGTGGTCCCAGCATGATTCTGTTGGCACTGCGTGTTGCAACAGCGCTGTCTGCAACTACGGACCGGAATTTCGCTCCGATATGGACAGTAGCTCCAGCAAATGTCTGCGTCACTCGTTTTAATCATGGGACTAGAGCATTCCATGGAGATTCATCACTGTGGAGGTCGGCTCCACCGGCCCGACTCGCCTTTGGAGTAGGCCCGACTCGCCTTTGGAGTAGGAGAGATTGGAACCCGATAATACGTTTGAGCCGGTTAGTTTGAGCGGAGCGGTCGTTCATACGGTCTACCCTACCTGATATCTCGCTATCAATAAATATAATTCGCCATGGCCAACCCCTCTGCTGCACACCGCTCGACCGGGAAGGTCAAGGAAAGTTTCCACCAAAAAATGAAAGTGGAAAGAATAATCAAATATCAAGAATATGAGGTAAATGAAAGTTACCGATGCTGTAGATCGCAAATCTACACTTTTCTCTCAATCGCAAATTCTAGATTTGTTACGATTTCCTACGATTCGTTACGATTTCGGGCCGTAATTCGTAATTCGTAAATCGTAATTCGTAATTACGCACAGCCCTGCTGTACGGGGAAAGTGCCAGCGCTTCTGTATTTTCTCGAAATTCAAGTGGGAGAGGTTTTGTTTAGGAGAAAGTCCGTTAAGAAAAAGCGTGAAAAAGCGTAGCTATAATCTCACATATACGAAAATTTCGGGCGAATTGCCGTCAAAGAAACTGCCGCCGGGCGAATAGCGGAGCTACTACGTTATTCCACCGCTTGAGTGCGAGAGGAAACGATCTGAAGCCAGTTGTGGCCCTCTATCATCGTATACATGCCGGGCGAACCGCTGGCATTTACGATTTCATCGGGCTATTACCGGGACTTCTATGGTACAAAATGCATTTATTGAAGTGAGACAACTTGCTCTGGAAACAGCTTGTGAGAATCAACCGCAAAGAGGCGTACCTATCACAGTACGCGTGTGAAATCAGGGTCGCTTGAGCTGTCACCGGTCGCAGAGTGGAAGTACAATATTATTCTATCGCATAGGTCCGAGAGGTCATAATCTAAAGTTAGTCACTTAGTTTGATGCTCACAAATGCCTCTCTATAATTGCACGCATGCCGGGCCGATCGCGGCATCTATAGTGCCACCGGGCGAATACCGGAACTTATGTAATATTGATTTTTTTCTGGAGTGAGGTATTCCGTTCCGTAGAAAGTTGGTGGAAGACAAAGCAGGGGGAATGCTATGTAATATCTTACACATCTAAGCATGTTGGGCGGGTCGAGGGCGGTATTGCTGTCACCCTGCGAACAGCGGACCTAGATTTAAAGTTAGTTAGGGACGCGTAATGTGCACGAAAGCCTTTCCGTAATAGTGCAGGTGCCGGGCGAACTGCGGGCATTTATGGCGTCACCGCGCTTATACCGGAATTTTCTCGAAAATGCCGGGCAAATCTCTGTACTGTCACCGAGTGAATTTGGGAACAATTGCTGCATGCCGGAAAGATTGCGGGCGTTTATGCTGCCATCTGGCGATCACCGAAACTTGCGCGATTTTGTCTTCTTATGTAGTAACAAGAGGGTCTCATCTGGAAAACGAGGTGAGGGGCGCTGGGTCACGAGACTAAGCTTGGAACTCAAATTTTAGGAGGTAGTAGGCCTGTGGCAACCAATCAATGCTCCTGCATGTAATAAAGTCGGGCGAGCCGCTGGCGTTTGTTCTGTTACCGGGCTAATCACAGAGCTCCTGTGTTCTTCTACAATTGCTGGAAGAACTCGTTATGGAGCGAATTTGAAAGGGTGAAGCACAGAAAATGGTGTTTCTAATTGCACAAATAATAAACTCGGGAGATTCGCTGGCTTTTATGCTGATACCGGACGACTACCGGGCCTTTTGTTTTTTCGACACCCAAATGTGAATAGACCCAATCTGAAGGAGAGAAAAGAGAGAAGTTATTGAGTGAGACTGTCTTCATATGAGCCCTATTATTTAGGACCATGGATTAGACCGCTAATCTTCGCACGTTACCGGGCGGACTGCGGGCAATGGTGAACAAATCTCAGCAGCAATATTGCGAAGTATTTGATTTTGGGAAAAGTTTATAGCTAATGATCAAGTGCGTCTGAAGGCGACTGGGAAAGAACGGCAATGGAGAAAGGCTCTCTGCTCTCACTATCCCGCTACATTTGCGAGCAGACCCCGGGCGCTCCTACCGTTACCGGGCGGATTCCGGGTCGGAAAAAATTTTCAACGGAGAGATAAGAAAGAGAAAGTCATTGATCTCTGAGGAACTAGAGAGAGTGTGGTTGAGAAAGCGCAATTAGAGAATCACTCTAACTACAACAGCTTCGCGCAAATGCCGGCCGTCTGTGTTGTCAACGCTAAAACGCTGGACCTTACGGAATTCTTTTTTGATGTGGAGGAGAGCACTATCCAGGCTAGTCGCCTTAACTGTAACGTAAGTGAGTGCAGAATTTTCTCCAGTTCTCAAAGGTGTGGCTAGCATCCTCTATTCTAGAGTGAAATTCATTTCCGTGCATTGCGTGCGTGTGCGCGTATTTGCTGCGTCTCCTTCTCCCACACATTTTCTCTCTGTTTCTACCCTCGCTTCGCACGAGCGCGCCAAGTAACAGAGTACATTTGGCTCTGAAATAGAGATTGCAATTGATCATAAGTTATCACGAGTGCCAGAGCTGAGCGCGCGGTGTTGTAAGGCGCTAGTCGTACTACTCAACGTCAGCGCGGCACGCGCGTAGCCACCGCTCCGCCATGGCGGCGACGTCCGTAACAACTTTTTCATCATTTTTCACTATTAATCCATCTTCAATTTCATTCCATTCCATGATATTTGATTTTAGCGCTATCTTCTGCTACCATGAACACATGTACGGAGTCTGCTAGCTCGGCAAGGCTAAGGTCCACTTTAATCCGCTCCATCATTACGTCGCCGCTGGAGTGTTCATAGTATCCGCAAAAGCGTGACGCGCATAACGTGCGTAGAAAGTATTCATACTTCAACGCCCCTCCTGCTCGTGCCGCGCTGGCGTTGAGGAGTATAATTAGCGCCTAAGAGAGAACATGCTCGTCCGGTAAGGGTTCGATGCAGATTTGAATCCTGCATGCATCCAACAGTTTTGCGTCCAACTCGTCATTCTGATAACTTGCGATCATCCCTAAAAGTTATGAGCTATGCATTACAGTATAAAATGGAATATGAAAGTCAAAGGAAGAGCTCATTCGTTTGGCGGTTAGTGAAATGATCAGGACAGAATAAGAATGTGGAGGCGGGGTTTTCGGAGGCGCACAGCTGCGAATGCATCAGAGATTTTTCCTTCAAGTATTTTCTGTAGGAATGACTAATCTCCGCTAACTAAAAAGTCTGGACTAATCTTCAGCAGGGAATGGGGTGAAAGAGTTCAAAATGTGAATAAGCTGAGAAGGAAACTACTTTCAGTCGGCCTGGCCATTTCAGACGAAATGCAATTTTCTAGTACCGTTTTTGGCGTAGAATCCGATTGTGATTTTCGCAGCTGCATAAAACCACTCTAAAAGAAGCTATACGGGTTTTTCAAAGCTTGGCGGCAAGGTAAGGGTACCTTCAATAAAATTTTCAGAGTATTTCGGAAACAAATCTCGGATTCGGATCAAAATTTGTACGCATTGGGAGTCAGGGGTGCTGTACACGAATCTGGAGTCCGCTTGTCGAAATTCTGAAGTTTACCGTAGGTGACGGTGGGTACCATCACATTTACGGGGCAAAGCCTACCTTAGTATTTCGAAAATCGACAAATGAACAATAAATTCGTATTCACCACCCCGAATAACCTCCGCATACAAATTTTGAGTCAAATTTGAGACTTTGGCCGAACTACCGCATACCCACCGTAATCTACCTCAGGCGATTCTCGGCCTCGAGCCGCACCAAACAGGGATCGGAGCCGCCTGACAGTTCGTCTCGTCCTCCCAATCTCCGGGCCACTGCTGTTGCTGTCCGGGCCAATTGGAATAGCCCGGACAGCAATACCAGTAGCCCGGAAAGCAGCAGCAGTGGCCCGGACAGCAACAGGAGCCGACTCGCAGATCGGGAACACGAGCCGAACTGTCAGGCGGCTCGGGGCCGATAATCGCCTGGGACCGTAATCTGTCGAAAGTCGATAAAAGGATTTCAGATTCGTGCTCAGCACTCCAAATAACCCTCTGAAAAATGATTTGAGCGGTATCTATCGCAGCACTCCGGAAATCACCGGAAGTTGCGATTTGCCATCAAAATTTCCCTCGATGGAAAGCTTTGGACGAATCAAGTCGCAAATTTCGAAAATTTGTCAAATAAACTCCAGATTCGTGATTTTAACTCAAATCTTGAACATTTTTGAACGCTTTCAGAGTATTTATTGTAATTGGTAGAAAAAAGGCTCAACCGAACTCCCGTCGAAGTCCAAAACGCTATCAATCTGGACAAAGTTTGGAGAATGTGCCGCCACACAAACTGTGCGGAGGGAGTTGTTTTTGGCGCTGGACACAATTATGAGGACCTTTTCCGTATTTTTCAAGGACTAATGCGCGTTTCGGAAGGTGCAAAAGGTAAAAAAAATCTGGCGAAAAACGCCTATAAGTTTTCTCATAGTGGGTTAAGGCAGCTGCGCAGATCAAAATCGGATTCTGCGTCAAAAACGGTTGTAGAGAATTACATTTGATCCGGAATGGTCACGCTGACTAATAGTAGTTCCCTTGTGAAAATCAGTCCGGCCTAAAGTAAGGTGAAGGATCACTAACGAATTCATTGCTATTTACCATATAGGCGTTTCACGAAATTTAGTCGAGCGAATGAGCAGGATGCGTCCAGTGCGGCAGCCGTGTAGCATTCCGGCAATCAAATGGGGTTTTAATCTACGCCGCGGTCCCACTCGACAGAATCTGGTGAAAGGCCTATACAATAAATTACACTATGTAACAAAATTCAACTTTTTTTTCTGTTTCTGGGTTGGAATTGTGTTTTCCCAACTCGTTAGGTCTAGAAAAGTTTTGTTTTTACCTGTTCATAATGTCGAAAATTAATAAAAATCTTTCTATTTGCACAAAAAACGGGTTTTCTTCGTGCTGTTGTAGTGTAAACAAAGTTCGTTCTCTATGAAGTCATTTTCCACATACTTTGGACATAAGCAATTGAAATATAACACTTAGAAGCCAGGAACAAAAATCGTGTTACCTAGTGTTATCAGCATCGGAACGTGAGAATTGCTGGAAAGAGAGATGCGCTACTTATCAAAGGACAAGTGTTCTGAAGACCAGGGCGCCGGAATGGCGGATCGTGTTGCGCGATCTGTATTGTTGTAAAACATTAATTGTTCACCCAGCATAAAAAAAAACGCGTCGGATAGACTGTAACAATGCATGTTGGTAGAGTACAGCCAGTTCTTGCGTAAGTGATGAGTGGGAAGCAGCTCGACCGGTGGGGAGCTGTCACATCATTATGAGGAAATTCTCGGGAGTAGCAGAGAATGTCCCCTCAGCCAAACAATTGAAGCCAAAAAGAGCTGAATGTTCTTCCATCCAACTCTTTTCGGTAAGACTTCAGCTGCAGGAGGGGATACGGTCGAAGAAAGCAGCGAAAACGGGCCAGAAATCGATAAAACGGCCGCGAAGTGAGGATTTCGTTAGTCCAGTATGGCTGTTTGGCCAGCCCCGCCCCCTGATCTGACGAGCTTGTTGCGCCGCTGACGTTTTCGACGGCAAATTGCCAAGTAACTTCGCCACGCCCAGCCTGATCGATTCACGCACGTTTCGCAATCAGCGCGCACTTGAGGAAACTAGCAGGACGCGTAAATTCTTCCGCGCCCCGGATCTGTATGTGCGTAAGCAGTCTCTATTTTAGCTTAATCTGAGCGCTTTTCTCCGCTGTTTCTTTACTATATGATAGCTCACGACCAAACAATCTCATTTTTGAGTCGAACTTGAATATGATATTCATCGGGAACCCTGCCTTTAAATGGCTCGGATTGAGTTTACAAACTCACCACAAAGGCCTAGTGCATACCTGCCGCCACGCGCCACTGCGACTGTGCATATAGGCCATATCGATTTTTCGGCGGTAGCCATTATTACCACTATGCTGCGTCTGTTGCCGCCGAAAGTATGCGCGAGGGAAAATTACGACACAAATGCGAAAAAAATGTAGAAAATCGTAGTTTTCGTTTTGTAATCATAGGTCGCTTCAGTGTACATCTTACATGAACGTCTTTCGAGCTCAACGGTGTTCTTCGAATCGGCATCGAGAGCTTTTTCTCCTTGAAGTACACATGGCTCACACCCCAACAATGCATATAGGGCTGACACAATCAATCGAGTAGATAAAAGTGCAACCATATGAGTTGCTAGAATGTGTAACTGTGTCCTCGACTGTAAAGTTTAGTCAGTTTTCTTGAAAATTCAATATTTTAACTTTTCATTCTTATATGTGTAATTTGTAGCTTTTTTGTTTGATTTATTCTTATTTTTTGCTGTTTGGTACTACTCATTCACGACGCAATGTTGATTCTTTTGTTCATTTATTTGTTTGTTTGATTTTTTGAGAGTTTATTCAGATGTTATTTAAACTTTTATGCCTTTTTATGACATGGAAAATGTCGGTAGTGTAGTGGTTTCACTCTTGCCCCTGAAACGTTGCGATGCGGGTTCTGGTCCTGCCTGACATCCTAGAATTTCGTGTTTAACTCAGCAACCTCGTGAGTTCTGGAATGGAAATTGCAAATGGAAATTTCAAGTCAGGTAGACAATCTCGCGATAGGCAATTTCGAATATGATTTTTATATAACTCCAGCGCGTGAAAAAAATCGAGAATTATATTTATTTTTGGCAGTCCTACCCCGTAATATTGGTCGGGGAGCAAGAAAGGACCAGGTTTCGGCACAACTATCTGTTCTTCAGTGAACGAGGAGCAGAAGGCTAGCGGCTGCGACGCCTACTATCTAGCGACCGTTCGCTGGCGCAACGTAAGGATTCGGGTATGCTCCTTGGAATAAATAAGGTCTTGCGCAGTTCTGAAACTGTTTCGTCGTTCAATTCAATAGTTCTTTCATACATGCGGTGCATACATATGTTTCTGAACTTAATATTAAGGTACAGTCATCACGCTATTCGTTTCGGAGCACCCGACAAAGCCTTATTCGCCTCGAAATTTTCCTTACCAATTTCTTGAATATGTAGTGCAAATTGGTTAGAAGTTCGGAACTAAAGTATTTTTTTAACATGCACCAATGTGAATATTCAGGTATGTGTTAACCCTGAAAAGTTGTGAGCAACCCCATTTTTCTTTTGTACTTTTCTACATTTTTTAGAAATAGTCCCTGAAGATTCGAAAAAGTGTATGGCAGGTTGATTCTGACCTTCTAGAAGATCAGTGACTATGACTGGAGAAACCACAATAACCAGTGTACTAATCCGACCTATATAAACTCTGGTACCGCCGTAGTGACCTGTTGATTTCGATTATCATAGCGCGGAGCGGTGGCTTTTTCGTCGGAACCTCCTTATCACTAGTTATATTTCACCGAGGCCCACCGCTCCGCTGCTGGTATTGATCGAAATCAACAGGTCACTACGGCGGTACCAGAGTTTATGTACAGTTAGGTCCGTGGCTGGCCTCCTGAGGAAGAAACATTTAAGTCTTACCCGTGGCTGGCGCCGGCCGTTCAAATCTCACCGGCGGCTGGTGATATGGTGAGCTGATCAGCTGCGTTCTTTCCTCGGTCAGAATCGATTAGTGGACCAGCGCACGCAACCGCTGGCGCCAGCCGCGGGTGAGATTTAAAGTTTTTTTTCTTGAGGAGGCAGGCCACGGACCTAACCATATAACGTCGGCATGGATCTTGAAGATACTTCGCGTTCACTGTTGAAGGTTGGCGCAAACTCGGTGTCATATGCTATAACATAGGTGCACCGAGTTTGCGCCAGCCTTCAACAGTGAATGCGAGGTCCTTTCACGATCCATGCCGATAATTATAAACTTTATTATCACTTGTCTCGAATATTAGCCAGTGATAGGCTGCTCTCACAGACAATGTTTGATGAGAGTAACAGGATTCCTTCGCGAAGATTAGAAAAATATGTTCAAATGAGCTCTGCTCGAGAGTTGAAAACAACTAAATTTGAGAGAAAACTTTCAAAAACCTGCCTGGGATCCGAACCGGTTATTGGTCACCTGTCGTTGGCCATAACCCAATCAAGTTGCATTCTGGGAGAAGAAGTGTGGTAGGATGGGAATAGGGGGTAACTCCAATTGATAGTACATTGTCTCATCTTTGGCCTTCGAACGAAACGGGTAGAAATTGTGGGTAAATGTCAGTGAAAACTGATTTGGCTCTGCGGCTTCTCGATGCGAAATTCGCTTTAGATTGGATCTCAGATAGGGCCGAAACCGAAAAACACGATAAATCGCTTACTTGTCCAAAGTTTAGTCCTAGGTGATCATATTGTATCGATTAAAATTTCGAAATTGCAGCGTGGTAATTGAGATAGAAACGTGATAACTTCAGAGAAGTAGTCGAAAGTTTGCAGTTCGTCCTCTGCAAAAAAAAAGCAAAAATTCTATCACTCATTGTGTGCGCGCGTTGCTGCTTCCTCCGTCTCTCCTCCGCTTTCTCGCTGTCTCTGGCCTCCGCTCCACACACGCACGCGAAGGAATCATGATTATCTCGCTTTTTTTCCGGCCTTTCCATGATTCAAAAAATAAAAAGGGAATTGAGCGAATAAATAAAAGTCAATAAATAAGTAAATAAATAATATGAATAAATAGATGAAAAATACGATTACTTATTGGTATTACAGATACATGCCACATCCGTTTTTACGCGGTCGTACGATCAAAACCTTTACTTTTGGACTAGGTGAGTTTTGGATATTTCAGATTTGATTTTTTTTCTGGTTTCAATTTTGCTGATTGGTTCAAATTTTGGGCGGATGCCGGACTTCAAAACCATTCCGGCATTTGAAAGTGATTCTATGGTATGGATAGTATCTTTGCAAATTTCTGCCTTTTCTAATCGTTCTTCTTTTTGCTTTGATGATCATTGCATTATTACGGCGCGTCTATTTGGCACGTGAATAAAAATAAATAAAAAAGAAGATATCTAAACAACTAAAAAAAGATAATCATGGAAGTAAATGTATAAAAATTTATGAAAAAATAAACAAATAAATGAACAAACCACTAAAACAATACAGTTGACCGCAATGTTAAAAGGACATGGTGCGGTTGCGGACTCGCACTAAAACTACGGTAGAATCTGGCACTTTGCCAGATTTGGTCATCGATCGGCGCCAACCGTAGTCTCTCTGCTCACGAGAATATCAGCTGTGGCGCCGATTGATGACTAAATATGGCAAAGTGTCAGATTCTACCGTAGTTTTAGTGCGAGTCCGCAACCACACCATGTCCTTCTAATATTGCGGTCAACTGTAAATAAATAATCAAATGAATAAAAATTAATTGATTAATTAACAAATGAATAAATGAATAATCGATGAGTTTCCACAGACTCGCACATTCCAGCGTTCTACTCAAACTGCAAAAAATCGACATAACCGAAAAAAACCCTTGAGATTATTACATTACATTTGGGCCGGTGCGACGCGGCCGCGCAACGCGGCATCACTTGAACTACAAAGGCGGGCAACTCAACTCAGCGCCGCCCGGCTTCGTCATTCGAGGAGTTATGGTACATAGACTTTGGGGAATTTCCGGTGAGCTCTCGATTTCAATTATAAGCAGCAGTGGAGCACTGGACAAAGGTTAAACATAACTTCTAACCTCAATGTTCGGACCAAAAAGCGACCGATCGCTGCTGGTGATTATCGCGATCGAGAGCTCACTAGAGGTGCCCCAGAGCTTACGCGCCTCTGTCTTAGGCGCTCAATCACTTACAGGGAGTACAATGATGAGTAATGTGTATGAGTCATATGAGTAGAGAGTTCTTCTCGCATTCTTTCGTAGCAACGTTTTTGTTTACTTTACAGTCAGGTACGGTTTACTTGAATACATGGGATGACTAATTTCAATATGAACTGAAGTGTAGCATTTTTAGTTCCAAATAGATTCTTTTCACGTTGATTTGAGGGTATTTCGAGCAGAATCGTGCAGTTCTTTTGACAAACCTGGGAATTCAATATTAATCTAGACAACTTTCCCGGTCAAATTGGGAATTTACGAGCTTAATTTCAACATGTATAGAACGGAACTGGACCTATTCAATTCCAAATCGGACACATTTGAAGCAAAATCCAACATTTCGCCATCCCAATCAGACTGTTTTCTTATCTAAAAGTTGTCAGTGAAAAACGCTGAAACTGATCAAAACCTATGTAAATTCTGGATTTCGCAAGAGACAACAGAAATCAAAGAAAAGACCAGATTTGAGGAGAAAGTCTCAGATTGGAGCCCCGATTAATGGTTTCTTCTACACTTCCATGAACGAGTGAGATTAAATGGGGCCGATGCTTAGGATTCCGATGAGACGGGCTAATGTACAAATCCCCTCAAAACGGGTCTTCCGGTTGTAAATCCAGTGATTGATGGAACAAAACCAGAAGTTTTTACCTCTGCATGCAATTTTATTGCTAGCCTATAAGTCGCATAAGCACCGTTGGGATGAAGGTTTGGAGATATGAACGCAATTTTTTTTTTAAGGATCCCGAAAAAAAAATTCACAGGAAACTTCTATTCAAGCCTATTCAAGCTACAAAAAAAAAACAATGGTTCACAACAACCTCCCGTTTCGATCTACTAAGCTGAACAGCTCCTAGTCGATCTTCAAGGTTCATTTAATATCCATTTGGCTTCTAGAAGTCTCCCATTTGATCGGCATTAGCACCTTTACTCATAAGAGATCTACACGGATGACCCATTTTGATCTACGGGACAGCGCTTTATCGATCTACAAAAATTTATCATTTCGATCTACAGGATGGTATCTATGATATCTACCATAGTAATCGAAACACAGAGAAAAATCGTTTGAGCACCGTAATCCAACCAAGCCGTAAACTGAAAGTTTTGTGTGTGATTGCACCAAACTTTCCAACCAAACTTTCCATCACACGCCTAATACATCGTTTTTCTTCGGCGTCGTAGACACTTTGCTTTTCAGATGACACCAGGATTGTGGTTGCGGGCATAGAGATTGAATAGTATGTTTTGGAACAGGTGCTATCCAAGCGGGAGGAGGGTACTATGGCGCGATGCAGTTGGCCTCGCCCATTTTACCATGCCGCACTGAATTTCAGCTTCTACCCGGGGTTTCCCTCCCCTGCTAAAATCAGGAGAGTCGTTGCGGCACGGAAAAATGGGCGTGGTCAAATGCGATACCACAGTACCTCCCCCCCCCGCTGCGATAGCACCTTAGCAGATTAGTGGAGAAGTGATTTTTCGCTCAATTTTTAACCCACCAAAACCTTCTCACCTAGGTTCTTCTCCCCTCTTCCAAAATCTGGAGAGCTAGGAGGTTCCCCCTCAAAATCTGGAGAGTTAAGAAGTAAATCATTCACACAAAGGTAGCTTTTTCATCCTGCATTCTGAGCGTTTTCTCACGAGTTGGTGCTTGGAAGAGCGCAATTCTCAAGCAATTGTTGCGTAGTTTGTCAGTGCTTTTGCCACTTTTAAAGGTGAACGAATGTGATTCTATGTATTTGCATGCAGTTCCACTTCTGAAGCGTGAAGGGTTTCATTTCATTGAGCAAGAAAAGAAGGTAATTTTTAAGCGTGTCTTCAACATTGAAGACATCTCGGAACTTAAGTGGGCGTTAGGTCAGACACATGCTTCAAAGTAATCTATAGAGTTTGCGGTGAACATTAGCCTAGAGGAGCGTGTTAGGTATTGTGAAAGGAGCGTTCCTTCAAAGAGTCAGGCTAACCGATTACGAAGCTGTGTTAAATTGGTCAAAACCATGTGAATCTTCATCGCAAACCGTGTTTTCCTCGTACCAAACATCTTTTCGGTCGATTTCACAAAATCTGCCCCTATCGGATATGTCACACTCAGTTTGGCACGTCGCAAGAGTAAACGGGACGATACAGGCTTGAAATGCGCTCTTTAGTGCATTCACACACAACGCTTTTTATTTTACGGCCGAATTGGAGTACGGTGCTCAAACGATTTTTCTCTGTGTTTCGATCACTGTAAATCTACCAGAGCGTTCTGTGTATAAGATGTACAAAGTAACGCCTGAGTAATCTGCGAGGGCTTCCTAGTGAATCTACAAATTGACTTTATTGAACCTGCCTGGGCATCCTATTTGATCTACGAAAACCGCGCCATATCGATTTGTGACAACTTCTAATTCGGCCTACAGAACAGCGCCTTTTGATCTACACGACACTCTACAGGAACTGTCTATTTGACCTACAGAACTCTTGCATTTTCGCGAATACTGGTTTTAAGCGTATCTCAGCTCAATCTAAGCGAAACCTCATGGAAGTGCAGTGCGCTTCATGGTTTCATGAACCATGACTTACCCACACTTCAACTAACGCGGCCATCACAAGGCCATTTTATGGACGAGCCTACTCCAGAATTGACTGTGAGACACAGCTGAGAGGGAGACTATTCGACAAATGTTCCTGCTAATCGATTCACAGGTTCGAAAAATACCTTCTCGATTCGATCAACACGCACGCCGATCGCCTGAGCGGACAGTCTCATTCGGACAAACTTTACACATAGCAGCTTGTTCTTTGCTCCAAATGCTGCACCTAATCGATCTACAGGTTGTATCCTTTTGATCTATGGAAGCCTCTTTTTATACCTGCATGATGTTATCCGCTCAATCTACGGTAGGATTGCCTTCCTTGAGGTTCACCTATTCACTGTGGAAATTCCATTCGTAAACTTTGGGTCCCTCTTAGAAGAGTAAGTATGGCAGTACGACGGAAAACGTCCAGGAAGCGGATGAAAACTTCGTGGCCCAGCCAACCCATCGGATTCACCCGCCCACGTCATGTAACAGTTGTCCTGTGTTCCTTTCACTAGAGGGACAGAGGCCGAATTTTTGAATAACTCTGTTCGAGAAAGATTCTAACATCCAAGCGTGTGCATTGACCCGTCTTGTTCTTTGAGAGTTTTTTGGTACAGGAAACAGAAAACAAAGAAGTCACACACCTAGAAATTTCAGAGCTCAAAACACTTAAGACGTTTGGTTTGACGTTTTGTCCGCATCGCACAAAACACACCAAAAGACGTAAAGAAATATTTAGTAGGTTTTTGAAACCGTTTTTTATCCGATATTTGGAACTTTCATGGTGGCTTGTCCTTCTTATCCCCTACTTCGTTAACTTGCCTAGAATACGGTTTTTCATTGTGAACTCTGCCTTTAAACCTCAGGGTGGTCTGCTCAATATCTATGACCCCTACGCTTCCGAAGGCATACTGGGGCTGCTTTTACGAAACGTTTCCGGTTTCTGACAGATTGAGCGGTCTAAAAATGAAAACACTGGCGATGAATGTCGTCAAATGAAAGACGTTATCGAACATACACATCTCCCGTTTTTCAGCCCACACAATTATTTGTCGCAATCACATATCAACAATACACATAATACATATTTACCCCTGCCCCTTCTCCCACACAGCAATATATTTCTGGAATTAGTGACAAATCGGGTAGAGGGAACTTCATGGGAGCTCTCGTATGTACACATGTGAATGTGGCAGTATGTAGATTTGAAGGGGAATTCATGAAAGAAATCCTGTCGAATTTTTCCACGAGTCGGAGTAAAACACTTTTTCTTCTTATTCCTTCTATGTGAAATTCGCTTTTTGGATCAAAAATTGAAAAAACAAAGGATATGCTGAAGAAGAAACTCTCTACCAGTCTGAGGTCATCTTTGTAGGAACTACGTTTGATGCCTGGGGTTTTCCTCTACAAAGCTTCACGAATCTTGGGCCAAAATAGACTACAGTAGACTCCGTTCTCTATCTGGAATCAGGTTTTCAAAAGGTTCAGTATGAAGAGTTGTTCAAATATGTATGGGGAACGGCCCAGAGAGCTCTGAAATCTGAGTGACACTGTACATTTTCTCACAAATTTTGATGTTTGAGAAAACGAATCAAGTGGTTTAGGGAATAGTCCCTGAGTAGAGGCTTCGTTCGCACTCAAAACTACTATGCCCATAAACGAACTACGCAAACAGTGTAAAACGGTTTTCTCGCGTTTTTCGAATTTTCGTCATAACCCCGTCGGAATCGCGTTTTTGCGGATGAAAAAGATATTGCTAAAATCGCCCATTTGAAAACTACAAGATGACATCACAATTGTGTTGATAGCTTTACCTATACGCTATCTATCGGTATGTTGCTTTCTTCCGAAACACGCTTTGACTCGTCAGGATGCTGTGAAGGCTCTTTCATTCTGACGAGTCAATATATTATGTTTTGCAAAGAACAACATACCTATAGTTGACATCTAGTTAAAGCTACTAACGAAGTTCTAACACCATCTCCTAGATCTCGATGGGTCGATTCTAGCAACATCTATCTTACCTCTGAATACCCAAATTCGACGGAATATGAGGGAAAAACGAAAAAAAAACGCGAAATTTCCGTTTCCAGTTTTCCGAAATTAGATTTTCCGAAAATCGAGGGCGGGTATTGTATTTTCCGATTTTCATGGTCATTTTGATGAATGAGCCCGGTAGACCACGCCGGTGATGTTTTGCGAGACACAAAAGTATGGTCCTAAAGTTGAAGTGGCTTAAATTGAGGATCTGCTACCAGTTCTCTCCAGTCCTCTAGCGCGAGGAACAGAAACTCCATGTCAGACGCAAACAATGCGGTACTGAAAACTGCTCTCTCGGAAAATTCTTAATTTCGAATCTGCAAAGTTCAAGCTTTTTATTTTTTAGTAATCTTGTTATATTAGAAAGGCCAAAGAAATCCACATAAATTGCCAAAGAAATACCTAGGAAATCCACATTATTTGCGTAATCGCCAGAAACACCCGTAATTCGTGAATCGTAATTTGTAACTGCGCTTAGTCCCGGCACACACACATACGCAAAAAAAAACTCTAGGTACTGTGCTTATATGGGCCGAATTCCGGTCGGCAATTGCGTCTCGACACGCTTTGCGGCCGCACGCTGCCGAGTCGGAAGAGCTTCCAGCGCCGCAGCCGCCGATCTGCTGGCTCTAGGTGGGTTTTGGAAACTGGAAACTGAGAAAAATTGAAGAAAATTGTATTTAAAAAAACACGGCTTTAGCGCTCGAAACCAGACTGACTCGAGCGCTTGCGGCCGCAAAGCGTGTCGAGACGCAATTGCGGACCGGAGTTTGGTTCAGAGAAGCGCAGTATCTTCTTAAACCTATAGCGCAAACCCCGCATAACTCTAGAACCCTCGTCCGTTTCATACCCGAATTTTCTGTCTGGATACCCGAAAGTCGATCCTATGCCAAAGAAAATACTTCCTGGTATAGATAAATTCTCGGTCTTTTCTGCTGGGTTGGGAAGATATAGCCCAAATATGACCTTAATAGTGGGTTTGAAATCGTCTGAAAATGTTCTTCAAAAAGTTTGAAGACGAAATTTAGGTAAGTTTTAAGGTTATGACTTGTTTATTGATTCCCTGAACAATGCTAGTTGAATTCAAACCAGGGATGATTACAATGAGACAGTTAGGGCGTGCTATCGTTTCACAATGGCTCAGCCGGTTAGGCGCTAAACTATGAAGCATTTGAATGGCTGGGGTTGATGGTTCGAATACTGTGGCATCATTCCTGCATTTTGGCTGACGAAAATGGCATTGTTTTGTCTTCACCTACCTTGTTTTGAGTTTTGAGTTTCACTGGTTTATATACCTCTTTTCTTATAGCGCAAAGGTAACGGGATATAAGCGGATAACGTTTCACATCTATATTAGAAACTAGGGAAATTCCTAGGTTTCAACATTTGCTAGACTACAAGAAGACCGTCCTTACCCTCCTCCCCACATATGTTACAGGAAAAGGCGTCCCTAATTTGGTGAGTCTCTAGGGGATTTCTTTTGATTTATGACCGTGGAAAAACGTTTTGAAGAACACAAATCTCCTAAACTTGTTCCCTGATCAACGACCAATCTTTTTGCCGACAGGAATAATTATAATAAACAGAAAGGGATTTACCAAAACTACAAAATCCAATGAAACGACCTTGATACACTAGCTTGATACAAGTTATACCTTAATACAAGTTCGGGCCTTAGGCTTTTTTCGACATTCGGAGCCCCATAAGGTGTGTAGGCTCAAAACCACTTTTGCGAGTTCAGTGGCCGAATAAATTTTCGCCCAAACTCCATCCAGGGGGCAATTTGGGGCGCTGAACACGGATCTGAGGTCCATTTCCAGTTTTTGGCGGATTTTGTCAGGTTAGGGCGCACTGAATGGCATTTACCTACCGTCGTAACTCATTGTTTTGGTCGTTTTTGATCTACACCATGAGGATTGAGTGATATTGAAAATCATAAATCGTTTCTTTCTATTTCCTCGACAACCCCCAAACGACCGTTTTTTTCTTTTTCAAAACTCCACTTTGTGTTGGGGGTGGTCCCTTGTAAGGTGCTTTTTCAACTTTTGAACTAGTGACTGGGCCTTGATCGAGGTAAAAAAGAATGCTGAAATTAGACAAGGTTACTGTTACAAATAGCTCGATTTATGGGAAAGAAAATTATTTAAAGAAAATAAGCATGCTCAGGAAGTACTGCGTGTGCATAGGATTAAATCGAAAGCGCAATAGAACGAGCTCTAGCCAGCGTTGATCACGAGGGTCAACAAAAGAAGTGGATAGGTGACGGGCAGGTGAGGAGTCTGAGGTGGAGGCTGAGGTGGGATGCGGCGAATCTGCGGGAGGAAAAAGAGGGAGAAAGGGAGAGATGCAAAACATCTTGAAAACTATTTGTAGACTTTACTCGGATTAGCAGTGCAAGCGGAAACAATACAGAGGATCAAACATACATACGTGCATACATACGAGGAGAATTCTTTCTCGACGAGTTTGTTGGAAATCGAACCAAATGTACTCGCATATTGTCAGGTTACAATATAAAACCTGTTACTGGTTTTCTCTGTACGCATGCATCTTTGGGCGCATGTTTGGATACATGGATACTATACATTGGATCCGAATCGAAAAAAATTCGGATACTCGGATTTCGGATAACTCAAAAATCAAAGGTCGCGGATATCCGACTCAAACGGATAGATTCGAAATAGTAAGATTGGATAATCCGAGTCATTCGGATAGGGAGGCGAAACGGATAGTCGGATCTCGGATCAATCCGAAAATTACGTTTTTTCGGTGATTCGGATTTTGGATCACTCGGATTTTGTTTTTTTTTTTTTTTAATCTTTTTTTGATGAGTCGGAATGCGAGTATCTGAGTCGGACATCCGGTCGGATACAAGATGGTAGAATTCAAAAAGTTTATCGAAAATTGATAGTCTGGTGAAAATTCTCAAAAAAAAGAGGATTTTCTACCTTATTATGATAAACGAATTCATTGATAATCATCTTTGTCGCGAAATATTTTCAAACTAAACAGATACGATCACCTTTCACAATCTCTTCAAACTGAGAGTAATATTAAAGCATTAGTCTAGAAGAGTAATCCTTCACATCGAATTCGTAAATACCCGTGAGTTAATGTCTAATCCACTTAAAAAAGGCTTGTCCGTTCGATCAATACACATGGTTTTTGGTAGGCAATCGAACCCTCAATGAGCCATAAGAGGCATGGTATATTTTTGCGACACACTGTCGCTCTGCACAACGTTACCTAGCGCCTGTCGCGGAGCTTCCACCCTTTAAACCTGTCGCTGTCGCAGTGTGTTACAAGCTTCGGCCGCGACAGGGACAGTGGCAGCGACAGGCTTCAGCCCATTCGCAGTATGTCGGCCCTCCGAGTCATGTCGCTGCGACAGACGCGCGATAATCGTGCCTACGACGACAGATGCCTTTGTTACGATGCAGGTCCCGCAGTGCTAGATTGCATGCCTGTCGGTCATGACAGCGGCAAAGTATACCATACCTCTAAGAGCCTTTCAGAGTGGCGTCGCAGCAAAACTCGCTTTTGCGGTGACGGTGTGAGTGATGTGGGGGGGATGCTACGCAGCGCAAACTGTGCCGTGCGACGGGGGCGACTACCGCGCTTTCAGAGTGCGCGAGCTAGCAGCGACGGCAGCAACGTCGCGCGATGGAAATGATTTCGATCATTTTTGTCTCTGCCGTCCCGCCGTAGTTTCTTACCATTTGTTGATGTTACTTTGTTACTACCTGTCCATGAACTCTCTATGAAAATAATTATTTCCCCTATTTCACTGTTTTCTTCAATCGAACAAACGGCGGCGAAGAGGTAAGAGACGCAGAGACAGAAATATGATTCGGCGACAAGTCAAGGTCACGCCCACTTTCTCTCGCTCTGGAGAGCGACGTCATGAATTTCGCAGCGCCGCCACTCTGAAAGGCCCTATAGTCGCACAGACAACCAAACCAAGAGAATCAATGCCAATTATGATGATGCGCCTACCAATATACCACTCATTATCCGATCCGAATCATTACATTTTTCGGATATTCGGTATCCGAATCATTATACGACTCATGGCACATTTCGGTGATTCAGATTTTGAATCAAACGGATTTTGGCGTTTTTTCGGTGAATCGTGATTTTGGATCATTCGGATTTTGACGTTTTTTCGGTGAATCGGATTTTGAATCATAAAAATTTCGGTTCATTCGGATGGATATCCAAAAATGAGCGAGTCGGATCTAAGGTGTTATGGATACAGTTGAACGCTTGACTCTGGAATGCTGCCGCAACCGGTGAATGAACTTTGGAAAGCAATTTTTTTCGGCTGCAAGCGTACATCTCACTCGACAACAAAAACTGCGTCGTATCGGATTTCGGGTGTGGCAGAAATCTCAAAGTCGGGCGATTAGATAGAAGACAAACGGGACCCCGTGTTTAGAGATCTGTTCCCGCAATCAGCTCGCGTGTCGCGCCATCGATCAATACGTGCAAGATTAAAGGCAGCGCACACGCTAGCAAAAGTTGTTGAGATAACTACATTAGTGGGGTCGTACGGGCCCTAGAAGAGCCCTCACGAAGGTGGAAGAGTTGAAAACGAGTTAAAATGACCATATTTGTGCCGTATTGAGTCACAAAATCATCCTTTCTCCGCCCACCGATCGGGCTCCGCCCTCCAATACAAATGTTCAATGCTCGATTACGGTCATTTTGGCTCATTTTTTACGCTTCTAACGTTACAGAAAGGGCCGTACGAGTACATTAGCGTCGTTATCCCAACAAATTTGTCGCTAGCTCCGCCATTTCAGCCAATGCAGTACAACTCGTCCACTTCTGGGCCAATATAGAACGAACCGTTATATTTTCATTGATTTTTTCCCGGTTTTTTTTATCTCTGAATATTTACAGCTTCCAACCTTCGATTGATCCCATAAAATTGATATCGTTTTTGAGCATGTATGATGCATTTAAAGGCAGTGTTCACGATAAAAATCTTCTCTTCTCTCTTGTTTTCCCGCCTATCTTGAAACCGGTCTCATTCTGATTCCAGTGATGCTTCTGAAATCGTACAAGACCTTCTGGGGATGGAGTTATGGTTCCTCAAAAATTGAGCTAGGGAAGCATGGTGGACGAGTTGTCCGAGGCTTGTAACTTCCGTCTTTTGCAGCAAATGTATGCAAGCTGACCTGAGTAAAGAGAGAAGTTGAGAATGAAGGGAAGAACGGGACTTTTGATCGGAAATTATCGCTCAACTCACGATTTCGAGTGTTCCTTTGTTCACGTCGAGGGGCGGAAAGGTGCGATACTTTCCCACAGCGGCGGGGTTCCCCCACTTTCCTAAGCCGTTTCGCGGCTCCTGGGTAACTTTTCTTCCCGTTTTTTCGACGCTGTTCTGCTTCTGAGAGCCACGAGAAGCGTTTGTCATGGAAAATTCAAGGATGAACTTCATCGTGAACAGTGCCTTTAATGGGTGACGTCAGGCGCGAGCGTGCTGCAGGCGGTCAGCTCCGAGATATCTTTACATGGATACGATGATAAGACGGGATCATCATACCTCTAGCGAAGAGCGATGCGATGCAACGTTTACCATCCATATCGACCGAAAGTAGATGTGCCTGATGTGCACTGTCGCTGTCGCTGATCGCGGGAAGTATGACTTCGGCCATAGAATGATTCATTTGAGACACGTATTGTCCTAAACTCATACATTTTTATCCGACCACAAATTCAATTTCCGTCACTTTTCCTAAACGGGTAATCTGTGTCGATCCGATGATTGACCGTTCTTATCCAACTGAATCAATCAATCTCCTCGAATCAATTTTTCGTATTTTGAACGATTCTGATTTAGGCGCTATTCATACTACTCAACGTCAGCGCGGCACGCGCGTGCCGCGCTTGCGGAGACTATGAATACTCCAGCGGCGACGCCATGGCGGAGCGGTGAAGCTGGAATGAATGAGACGATCGATAATTAGTATCAGTGGATGAAAACGCCAAGGCGTTCCGGGTGGCAGTATGAATACTGCAGTGGCGACGCCATGGCGGAGCGGGCGGAGCGTGACGCGCGAGCCGCGCGGGCGGGGCGTCAAGCCATTCATACACAAACGCCACGCCAGCGCGGCATGCGCGTGCCGCGCTGGCGTTAAGTAGTATGAATAGTGCCTTAGCACTTTCCATTCGGATAGCATTTCGGACACATAACCGGGCCGAACAGAGCCCTAGTCGGCTCCCTTTCTATACATTCGATTCACAAATCCTTTTCTGTTTGAATCCGCCATTCACTCGCTTCTACATAATTCCGTGATCGAATTTTTCGAATTTTGGTTTTTTTCTTCGTATTTAAAACATCCTGGACTCTTATTGTTTTTTTTTCTATAAAAATAAGCTGCCAATGGTGCTGTGCTCATATTTTCGACTCACCTCCTTATCCAGGGGTTTATTTGTCTATCGGGTGGTTCTGAGGCACATAAGAAAAACTTTTAAGATCTAACTTGAAATTTTTCCATAGGATTGTTCGGTATGACGATCACGAATGTGAGGTGGACTTTTCGATTTTTCCGATTCCTCGAAATTTTGCTCGGGACGCCCTATTGAAAGAGCATTACTATAGCCAATTGCGACTTTTGACGATTTCCGAAATAGATTCAAAATCTTTCCATGGGAATTATTTGGGTGTCATGAACACAAACATGGCGTCCGGTTGTCGATACGATAGACCACTATAGGTTACGGTGGACATAATGTATCAGGTTGTTCAATAAGTTTTGTCGTTCGATGAGAGAGGGCGTTGGTAATAGCCCAAGAATTTTTTGTTTTGTTGGTACACTCTTCATATGAACGTATGTGAAGTTTCATTTCATTCTGTCCATTCATTTTTGTTTACAAGACATTTAGTGTCGCCGGATCACAGGAATGGAAAAAATTGAATATCGTGCAGTGATAAAATTCTCATTTTTGGAAGGTGTAGCACCAAAAGAAATTCACGAACGAATGCATGAAGTGTATTATGATTGTTCACCTACAATTAGAACAGTAGAAAGATGGGTTGCTGAATTTAAACGTGGTCGTACAAGCCTTGGAGACGATCCACGTGAAGGACGTTCAAAAACCGCATCAAGACCAGAAGTCATAGTTAAAATACAGTATATGGTTTTGGAAGAACGTAGATTGACTGAGAGAGATTTAGTAGATGCTCTACACATCTCATTGGGCAGTGTGAGCCAAATTTTAAGTGAAATTTCGGGTTTTAGAAAGCTGTGTGCACAATGGGTGCCGCATCCGCTAACAACGGAACAAAAACACATTCGAATGCGACTTTCTCAGCAACATTTGGAGCGTTTTAAAAAGAATAAGAATAATTTTGTGCTTTGATTCATCACTATGGATGAGACTTGGCTCTATCACCATGATCCTGAATCGAAACAAGAGGCTAAAGAGGTGTGAATCTGGTTATTCGGCTTCGAATCGAGTTCGTGAAATTGGCCAAGAAGGTTATGGCATCAGTTTTTTTGGGATGCAAAAGGAATTTTGTTTGTGGATTACTTGAGAACTGAAAAAAAAACAAATAATTCTGAATATTAGTGCAATCTTTTAATCCCGTTGAAGAAAAAATTTCGTGAAAAAGACCCGGTTTGCAAAAGAAAAATCTTTTTTCATCAGGACAATGCACAGTGTCACAAGAGAATTTTGACAATGGCTAAAATCCATGAATTAAAGTTCGAATTGTTGGAGCATCCACCTTATTCACCAGATTTGACCCTCAGCGACTTCCATTTGTTTCCAGAACTCAAAAAATTTATGCGTGGCAAGCGTTTTTCATCAAATGAAGAGGTCATAACGGCTGTTGAAGCGTATTTTGCAGACACTCCGGATTCTCACTTCAGGGATGGGATCCACAGATCGAAGAATCATTGGAGAAAGTGTATTAATGTTCAGGGAGATTATACTGAATAATAAAGTGTGTTTTTAACCATAAATTTTTCTTATTTATTTATTTATATAAAATACATCCGCGGATGCGGATGTGACCCTCTTAATAAGAGGTTAACACAACGACAAAGAAAAATGAGAGAACTGAAGTGCATCAGGGTGTAGGCCCACCAGGCAACTGTACGAAACTTGCGCTCAATTAACGGCCACTTTGTCTATTAAACGACAGAACATATTGAACAACATGGTAGTTTGGTCAAAGGCTAGGCCTCACCTCAAAACTTCTCTCTGGTGGTACATAATTTGAGGTGGTAAGTTAGGATTTGACGTGTCTTTGTCGATTTTCCAAGTACTAAGGTGGTTCCTTTAAGGAGAATTCCATTATATCATCCGTATTCGTCAGTTAACCCTGGAATATTGTCAAGCAGACCTAGGTTTCGTGTTCACCACCCTAAGTAACCCCCAGATAGAGGTTTTGAGCCTAATCGGAACCCCAACCCATCTGCGAATCCGGGAAACGCTTATAACTCCGTTCAGAGGACCATCCCGCAGGTAAGGTGCGAGAATTCGAGATCCTTGTCTTAGTATCCATTACTTGTAAGTGACTCAAAGTTGAGAATTTCTGCAGTTTTCGTTTTTTTTTTCGTTTTTTACACCATTTTTGTGCTCAGGCCTTCATTCAGCTCGAATGGAGATTATTACCAAAGTTCGATACCAAGGGTACATATCTTGTCTCAGGAAAGCAAAAATCAGAATGTTCAATCGGAGACGAATCACAAAACAGAAAATTTTTGTGAAGAATGCTTCTTTGATTTGAGCTTCCTCTGGGAAAAAAAAGGAGAAACGTATACGAGAGCTGGAGAAGATCATCCGCATATACGCTGGTTCTGATCCCGACCTTAGAAAAAATCCTGTAATTAGTCCAATGGACGGTTTTTTGAGTGAGCGGTTCCAGTCAGGAAATGAGGGGTAGTGTCTCTGGGTGACTAGAAACCGTCGCTGTTGCAGCTGGCGGAGTCGTCATAAAACTAGCCGAAAGCCGAAACAAATTCACTGAAATCGCGCCCAGTGACTTTCGCGCTACACAAACACGTTCTGTCTAGTCCAGACAGATCGCTCGACTCCATGGGTGCACATCTGAGGGGGCAGCGCGGAGTGAAAGGAATAAAAAAAACTCCGATCCGATCGGGGATTGGGAATCGGGGATCCTTCCTCACAAAAAAAATTATTCTAAACGAATTTGCATAGATAGTCTACAGCAATGGAAGAACACGATTTCATGGTTCAAAATACACTTTATTATTCAGTGTAATCTCCCTGAACATTAATACACTTGCTCCAACGATCCTCCAATCTGTGGATCCCATTCCTGAAGTGAGAATCCCGGAGGTCTGCAAAATACGCTTCAATAACCGTTATGACCTTTTCATTTGATGAAAAACGCTTGCCACGCATAAATTTTTGAGTTCTGGAAACAAATGGAAGTCGCTGGGGGCCAAATCTGGTGAATACGGTGGATGCTCCAACAATGCGAACTTTAATTCATGGATTTCAGCCATTGTCAAAATGCTCTTGTGACAAGGTGCACTACCCTGATGGAAAAGGATTTTTTCTTCTGAGAACCGGGTCTTTTTTCACGAATTTTTTCCTTCAACTGGTCCAAAAGCTGCAATAATACTCAGAATCAATTGTTTTACCAGTTTGCAAGCAATCCACAAACAAAGTTCCTATCGCATCCCAAAAAACTGTTGCCGTAACCTTCTTGGCCGATTTCCGGACACGAACTCGTTTCGAAGCCGAACAACCAGGTTCACACCACTCTTTAGCCTCTTGTTCTGATTCAGGATCATGGTGATAGACCCAAGTCTCATCTATAGTGATGAATCAACGCACAAAGTCCACTTTATTCTTTTTAAAACGCTCCAAATGTTGCTGAGAAAGTCGCATTCGAATGTGTTTTTGTTTCATTGTTAGCGAATGCGGCACCCATTGTGCACACAGCTTTCTAAAACCCACAATTTCACTTAAAATTTGGCTCACACTGCCCAATGAGATGTGTAGAGCATCTACTAAATCTCTCTCAGTCAATCTACGTTCTTCCAAAACCATATCCTGTATTTTGGCTATGATTTCTGGTGTTGATGCGCTTTTTGGACGTCCTTCACGTGGATCGTCTTCAAGGCTTGTACGACCACGTTTAAATTCAGCAACCCGGCTTTCTACTGTTCTAATTGTAGGTGAACAATCATTATACAATTTTAACATTCGTTCGTGGATTTCTTTTGGTGCTACACCTTCCAAAAATAAGAATTTTCCCTATGCACAATATTCAATTTTTTTTCCCTTGCTGTGACCCGGCGACACTGAATGGCTTGTTAACAAAGAATGAATTGACAGATCGAAATGAAACTTCACATACGTTCATATGAAGAGTGTACCAACAAAACAAAAAAAGATTGGGCTATTAGCGACGCCCTCTCTTATCGAACAACAAAACTTATTGAACAACCTGGTACTCTTGAACGCAGCTCTGTAATGCGATAATGTAGATGACGCCCGAAGCAGTGCAGTCAACCTCCTTGCCCGCTGGGCACATGACGTAATGTGGGGTAACGCATGCACGGTATACTTGTTATCCGAAGATAATTCGATTCAGGTAATGCCATTTTTCCAATGACTCGGATACGGATATCCGGTCGGATAATTTTGGATAACTTTGGATATTTTCGGATCAAAGTTGAGCCAAACGTTGAAAAATAAACCGGGTACCTAAGGCAAGCCTTTGAAAACTTCCATAATTGAACAAACAGTAAACCCTCATTGCATTCGCAGCATGTTCACATGAAAACTTCAATATTCATATATGCATATTAAAGGCAGCATACACGCTCGCAAGCATAGTCGAGATAATAGTATAGATCGGTCCGCACGGCCCGTACTATGTCGTCAACGGCGTTTAAAGCGCTGAAAACTGTCCAGGATGACAATATTTGACAATGTTTGAGCAATTTTGCCTTCCACGCCCGTATTTTCACACCCCTTTGAGTAACAGAATGAGAATCGATACTTGTGAAAACGTGTGATAATTGAGAGTGATAGCACTATAAAAAGGGAGTGCAGTAGAGAAAAAAACTCGATTTACCTCAATATAACATGTTTGTGCACTGATAAAATCCTCCATTTCAAGAGGTCAGCCAAAGGAGAGCGGCATTCTCGAAAATGGACGAGAGTCAATAGATATGCAGACATGTTATACTCAAGTAAACCAAGCTATTTCTCTCGTGCACTCCCATTTGATAGTGCTATCACTCTCAATTATCACACGTTATCACAAGTATCGATTCTCATTCTGTTACTCGAAGGGGTGTGAAAATACGGGCGTGGAAGGCAAGATTGCTCAAACATTGTCAAATATTGTCATCCTGGACAGTTTTCAGCGCTTCAAACGTCGTTGACGACATAGTACGGGCCGTGCGGACCTATCCATGCTGTTATCTCGACTATGCTTGCGAGCGTGTATGCTGCCTTTAATCAAAATATGAAAACAAATCTTAAGTTTTATCCAAAAGGGGTCTTCCAAGCGAAAAAGGTTGGGCTCGCGTCAGAAACGTTCCAACAAAAAGGGAACAATAGGAAAGTGAAGTTAGGAGAGTGTACAAAAAGTGAACAATATTTTCTCCAAGCGATATTCTCGGTCGACTCTTCTGAACAGCGAAAACAAACCATTGCGGTATTCTACTCGGAAGTGTTTTGTGGTTCCAAAAATAACTGCGATCATGCGAGAACCGTTAAAAATATACATGTATCTAATAGTTTTCATTGAAAGGGATGATGTCAAACTGGCCAGAGCAAACGGTTAGCTCCAGCTCTTGGGAAAAATGAAACAATCGAAATACAGCATCAAGTAAGAGTATTTCAATATAATCTCGTGAACGAATAAAAGTCTTTTTTTATAAACCATTATGTTCTTCCTCGTAAAATACCACAACGGTTTGTTTTCGCTGTATAGAAAGAGTCGACCGAGAATATCGCTTGGAGAGAATATTGTTCTTTTTTTGTACACTCTCCTCACTTCACTTTCCTATTGTTCGCTTTTTGTTGGAACGTTTCTGGCGCGAACCAAACCTCTCTCGCTTGGAAGACCCCTTTTGGATAGAATTGTTCACTTTTTTCTGATATTACGCAGTAATATCCCTGAAAAATATACAACACTTATCAACATTTTTGGACTGATACGACAATCAGTAAGCAATCAACAGACGATTATAAGTTGCCATCGGCATACCCCCCCCCCCCCCCCCCGTTAACAAAATTCATGATAACCAATTGATAAAAAGTAGGGTGTAAGAGAAATTGAGGGCAGTGTGTTTTCCTTCTCACTCCGTCTTTCTCTGGAGGTGAGCGGCTGAAGCTGAACAGGCTAGGGATTAGGGAAACAGCCTCACCGGCTATAAGGATATAACGATATCTGGGCCTAAACATGGAAAACTCTTGGCAAAAAAACTGCTACACTTCCGTGAGAATTGTGTGCCGATGGCTTATTATCAACTTGTGCAATCAACTAGTGAAGCACGCAACAAATGAAGCGCAACTCACATTTCGCGGCAACACGCACATATTACATGAACCGCTCTGCACTTTCCACAACGTCTTGAAGACGTCATTTGAACCCCGAAGCACTTTTCACGACGTCTCGATGACGTCATCAGAAGCCCGATGCGCTTTTCACGACGTCTCGATGACGTCATCAGAAGCCCGATGCGCTTTCCACGACGTCCCGATGGCGTCATCAGAAGCCCGATGCACTTTTCACGACGTCTCGATGACGTCATCAGAAGCCCGATGCGCTTTCCATGACGTCCCGATGACGTCATCAGAAGCCTGAAGCACTTTTCACGACGTCCTGATGACGTCATCAGAACCCCGAAGCACTTTTCACGACGTCCCGATGACGTCATCAGAAGCCCGATGCGCTTTCCACGACGTCCCGATGGCGTCATCAGAAGCCCGATGCACTTTTCACGACGTCCCGATGACGTCATCAGAAGCCCGATGCGCTTTTCACGACGTCCCGATGGCGTCATCAGATGCTCGACGCACTTTTCACGACGTCTCGATGACGTCATCAGAAGCCCGATGCGCTTACCACGACGTCCCGATGGCGTCATCAGAAGCCCGATGCACTTTTCACGACGTCTCGATGACGTCATCAGAAGCCCGATGCGCTTTTCACGACGTCCCGATGACGTCATCAGAAGCCCGATGTGCTTACCACGACGTCCTGATGACGTCATCAGAAGCCCGATGCGCTTACCACGACGTCCCGATGACGTCATCAGAAGCCCGATGCGCTTACCACGACGTCCCGATGACGTCATCAGAAGCCCGATGCGCTTACCACGACGTCCCGATGACGTCATCAGAAGCCCGATGCGCTTACCACGACGTCCCGATGCCGTCATCAAAAGCCCGATGCACTTTTCACGACGTCCCGATGACGTCATCAGAAGCCCGTTGCGCTTTCCAAGACGTCCCGATGACGTCATCAGAAGCCCGATGCGCTTACCACGACGTCCCGATGACGTCATCAGAAGCCCGATGCGCTTTCCGCGACGTCCCGATGGCGTCATCAGAAGCCCGATGCACTTTTCACGACGTCTCGATGATGTCATCAGAAGCCCGATGCGCTTTTCACGACGTCCCGATGGCGTCATCAGAAGCCCGATGCGCTTACCACGACGTCCCGATGGCGTCATCAGAAGCCCGATGCACTATTCACGACGTCCCGATGACGTCATCAGAAGCCCGATGCGCTTACCACGACGTCCCGATGACGTCATCAGAAGCCCGATGCGCTTTCCACGACGTCCCGATGGCGTCATCAGAAGCCCGATGCACTTTTCACGACGTCTCGATGACGTCATCAGAAGCCCGATGCGCTTTCCATGACGTCCCGATGACGTCATCAGAAGCCTGAAGCACTTTTCACGACGTCCTGATGACGTCATCAGAAGCCCAATGCGCTTTCCACGACGTCCCGATGACGTCATTAGAAGCCCGATGAATTTTTCACGACGTCTCGATGACGTCACCAGAAGCTCGAAGCACTTTTCACGACGTCCCGATGACGTCATCAGAAGCCTGAAGCACTTTTCACGACGTCCTGATGACGTCATCAGAACCCCGAAGCACTTTTCACGACGTCCCGATGACGTCATCAGAAGCCCGATGCGCTTTCCACGACGTTCCGATGACGTCATCAGAAGCCCGATGCACTTTTCACGACGTCCCGATGGCGTCATCAGATGCTCGACGCACTTTTCACGACGTCTCGATGACGTCATCAGAAGCCCGATGCGCTTACCACGACGTCCCGATGGCGTCATCAGAAGCCCGATGTGCTTACCACGACGTCCCGATGACGTCATCAGAAGCCCGATGCGCTTTTCACGACGTCCCGATGACGTCATCAGAAGCCCGATGTGCTTACCACGACGTCCCGATGACGTCATCAGAAGCCCGATGCGCTTACCACGACGTCCCGATGACGTCATCAGAAGCCCGATGCGCTTACCACGACGTCCCGATGACGTCATCAGAAGCCCGATGCGCTTACCACGACGTCCCGATGACGTCATCAGAAGCCCGATGCGCTTACCACGACGTCCCGATGGCGTCATCAGAAGCCCGATGCACTTTTCACGACGTCCCGATGACGTCATCAGAAGCCCGATGCGCTTTCCACGACGTCCCGATGACGTCATCAGAAGCCCGATGCGCTTACCACGACGTCCCGATGACGTCATCAGAAGCCCGATGCGCTTTCCGCGACGTCCCGATGGCGTCATCAGAAGCCCGATGCACTTTTCACGACGTCTCGATGATGTCATCAGAAGCCCGATGCGCTTTTCACGACGTCCCGATGGCGTCATCAGAAGCCCGATGCGCTTACCACGACGTCCCGATGGCGTCATCAGAAGCCCGATGCACTTTTCACGACGTCCCGATGACGTCATCAGAAGCCCGATGCGCTTACCACGACGTCCCGATGACGTCATCAGAAGCCCGATGCGCTTACCACGACGTCCCGATGACGTCATCAGAAGCCCGATGCGCTTACCACGACGTCCCGATGACGTCATCAGAAGCCCGATGCGCTCACCACGACGTCCCGATGACGTCATCAGAAGCCCGATGCGCTTACCACGACGTCCCGATGGCGTCATCAGAAGCCCGATGCACTTTTCACGACGTCCCGATGACGTCATCAGAAGCCCGATGCGCTTTCCACGACGTCCCGATGACGTCATCAGAAGCCCGATGCGCTTTTCACGACGTCCCGATGACGTCATCAGAAGCCCGATGCGCTTACCACGACGTCCCGATGACGTCATCAGAAGCCCGATGCGCTTTCCGCGACGTCCCGATGGCGTCATCAGAAGCCCGATGCACTTTTCACGACGTCTCGATGACGTCATCAGAAGCCCGATGCGCTTTTCACGACGTCCCGATGACGTCATCAGAAGCCCGATGCGCTTTCCACGACCTCACCAGCCTACGTACCTCCTACCAACTTACCTGCCTGCCCAATTGATTGGCTGCTATCATTGGCAGTGGCTACTCCTGAGTTCCATTAGCAGTGAATGGAAAGCGTGACGGCCTACGGCGCACACCATGAATTTTTCTTAAGCTTTAGGGCTCACAACTTTGTTATTTGTGAACCGATTTGCCCAAACTTCGATAGGTGGTGTGTTTTGGCCCCATTCACGTATATTCGGAGGGAAATCTGCACGAAATTTGTTTGAATGGTTTTATAAACTATTTTATAAAATTGTAAGCGATCACATGATCTAGGCAAAACCAAACCTCTCCACTCAGGCAGTAACTCCGGCTGAGGGGGCAGGCAATACCGGCTGACTAAACATTGTACCCGGGCATGCCCCGGTATTGACTGCCCCCTCAGCCGGCAAATGGTGGAGCGCTCAGCCGGCAAGTGGTGGCCCCCTCAGCCCGCATCCACTGTCCCCTCAGCCGGTAAATGGCTGCCCCCTCAGCCCGCATTCACTGTCCCCTCTGCCGGTAAATGGAGGTCCGCTCTGCCGGTATTAGTTGCTTACCACGTGATTGATATCGATCTGCAAGGCTAGATGAAGCCCCTAGTAGGCTCTCCCTATTCCCCAGCAAGTTCGAGGCTGCGTTTCATTTCTGAAGCGGCAAGCCTTACCTTGCTTCAAAAATCATGAATTGACCCGCTGTCACGTCCCCACGGTCACAACGAACCGTAAGGGGTGAGGGGTCAATGATCCAAATCATGTGGATGACCATCCGTTCGAATGCCAACACCCGAATCAGCTCGAAGTCCATTTCGCCCGCTCCGTACATGAGCCTTGTTACGCTTTAGTGTCTTCCCGCTCAGCAGGTAAAGTCATGCCCCTCAGCCGGTAATGCTGTGTCTGCCCGATCAGCCGGTGACATGCTCAGCCGTGAATTTATGTCTGCCCGCTCAGCCGGTAAAGCCATGCCCCTCAGCCGGTAATGCTATGTCTGCCCGATCAGCCGGTGACATGCTCAGCCGTGGATTCATGTCTGCCCGCTCAGCCGGTGAAGCCGTGCCCCTCAGCCGGTAAAATGCATGCTCGCCCGCTCAGCCGGTAAGACGCTCCGCCCCCAAAATAAGCCTGCCCGCTCAGCCGGCGAGCCTACTTCTCCGCCCGCTCAGCCGGTGTTATTATCTGAGCGCTTAGCCGGTGTTATTATCTGAGCAGCCGCTTCGCTGCTGGAGCGATTACTCTATCGTCGTTGGGAGACAGTATTATCTATACACAGGTTTGATTCAGGACAACTAGCTAGTAAAAGTATGCGAAGCAACTATACAAAAAAAACTTCTACACTGAATAACTAGCCACTTGGTCAGCTCACTTGACCACGCCCATTTTTCCGCGCCGCAACGATTTTCCCGATGTTGGAAAGAGGGGGAAAAGCCTGGGTTAATGTACTAAATAGAATGCGGTACGAAAAATGGGCGCGGCCGAGTGCAATTTTATCCGATTTTATCCAAAATTTATCCGATTTTATCCGAAATTTTACCCGAATTTTATCCGATTTTATCTGAATTTTTGACACTTCGAAAAATGGTTTGATTCAGATAATGCCGAATTTAAATTTCCCGGATATTGGTTCGATTCAGATGATATGTTCTCGGATCTCCCGTCGGATATCCGAAAAGGAGTGAGTCGGTTACTAAGCGTAATGCACAGTATAAATTGGATCATTTTCGGATATCCATCCGAATGAACCGAAATTTTCATGATTCAAAATCCGATTCACCGAAATGTGCCATGAGTCGGATAATGATTCGGAGATTCCGAATATCCGGAATATGTCACGATTCGGATCGAATGATGAGTCGGATATAAGTAGATTCGGCATGTTTTGTTACTCAAAAAGCGTATTTGATGTCACATTTCATTCTACTGTAGTCATGCAGGTGCGTAATTACACTGCAAGTATTTGATTGCCGCGCATTACGAACTTTGCGCATTCGCACAAGATTGGCATTGATCCTTTTCGTTTGATTTGTCTGTGCGAGTATTGGGCCTGTCAGAGTGAGACTGCTGCAAAATTTGCGGCGTCGTTCCCCAGAGCGAGAGAAAGTGGGCGTGACCACGACTTGTCGTCAAATCGTATTTCTGTCCCTGTGTTTCTTACCTCTTCGCCGCTGTTAGTTCGATTGACAAAACAGTGAAGTAGGCGAAATAGGTGTTTCTATAGAGGGTTAATGGGAAGATAGTAACAAGGGAACACCAACAAATACGAAGAAACTACGGTGGTACGGCAGCGACAGCGACAAAAATGGTCGAAACCATTAGGTCGGGATCATACTTACCGCGACCAGCCACAGCGATAGTGCACATCATGCATATCGATCTTCGGTCGATATGGATAGTAAACATTGCGTCGCGTCGCTCGTCGCTGGGATTATGATCCCTGCCTCACCATCTCGTGACGTTGCTGCCGTCGCTGCCAGCTCGCGGCGAAGCTTACTCAGCTCGCGCACACTGAATACGCGGTGGTCGCCCCCATCGCGCGGCACAGGTTGTGCCTCGTAGCACCCCCTATAACTCACGCCGTCTCCGCGACAGCGAGTTTCTCTCCGTTGCCACTTTAAAACGCATTTAGGCAAATGGTATACTGTTGCGACACGCGGTCGCGTCGCTCTTCACAGCGACACCGACAGTGGCAACGACAGGCATCGGCACATTTGCAGTACGTCAGCCCTCCGCGACACGTCGCTGCGACGGACACACTACGATTGGCTCCTAAACCATGTGTATTGATTGAACGGGCAATCCTATTCGAAGAGTATCAGACAGAAATTCACGGGTATTTAGGGATTCGGCGCTATCGCAGCGGGGGGGGGCAATATAGCGCGATGCATTTGGCCACGCCCATTTTAGTATGCCGCACTGAATTTGAGCACCTACCCGGGGTTTGAATCCCCTGCTAAAAACAGGAGAGTCGTCGCGGCACGAAAAAACGGCGTAGCCAGTACCGGTACCGCGCTGCCCCCCCTCCCCACTGCGATAGCACTTACGAATTCAATGTGCATTTATACTAATGCTTTGACATTACATTCACTTTAAAGATATTGTAAAGAATGAATCTTAAGAAATTGGTTTGCAAATACTTCCAGATGAAGATGATTATGAATGAACAAGGCGCACATTCACGCCGCTTCGCGGCGTACTTGTAGGCGTGTATTTTGAGGCATAAGGTAATCGAGTCATTGCCAAATGAGAACTTAGTTATTATCGCTCCTGGATACCCAATCCGGTCCCACACACTTTCCACTGCGTCGGCTCGCTTACAGTTGTGTCCAACACACTTTTCCCGGGGCTCAGCGCACTCCCGGTTGGGTCTCACACACTCTTCTCGGCGCCCGGCGCAATCCCAGTTTGGTCCCACACACTTTTCTCGTCGCTCGACGCACTCCCAGTTGGGTCCCGTACATTTCTCCCTGCGCTCGGCGCACTCCCAGTTGGGTCCCACACACTTTTCCCGGCGCTCGGTGCACCCCAGTTGGGTCCCACACACTTTTCTCGGCGCCCGGCGCACTCTCATTCGGGTCCCACACACTTCTCCCGGCGCTCGGCGCACTCCCAGTTGGTTCCCACACACTTTTACCGGCGCTCGGTGCACTCCCAGTTGGGTCCCACACACTTTTCCGAGCGCTTGGCGCACTCCCAGTTGGGTCCCTTACACTTTTTTCCGGCGCTTTACGCATTTCCAGTTGGGTCCCACACACTTTTCTCGGCGCTCGGCGCATTCTCATTCGAGTCCCACACACTTCTCCCAGCGCTCGACGCACTCCCACTTGGGTCCCACACACTTTTCCCGGCGCTCGGTGCACTCCCGGTTGGGTCCCACACACTTTTCCCGGCGCTCAACGCACTCCCAGTTGGGTCCCACAAACATTTGTCGGAGCTCGGCGCTCTCCCAGTTGGGTCCCACACACTTTTCTCGGCGCTCGGCGCATTCTCATTCGAGTCCCACACACTTCTCCCAGCGCTCGACGCACTCCCACTTGGGTCCCACACACATTTCTCGGCGCTGGGCGCATTCCCGGTTGGGTTCCACACACTTTTCCCGGCGCTCGACGCACTCCCAGTTGGGTCCCACACACATTTCTCGGCGCTCGGCGCTTTCCCAGTTGGGTCCCACACACTTTTCTCGGCGCTCGGTGCACTCTCATTCGGGTCCCACACACTTCTCCCGGGGCTCGGCGCACTCCCACTTAGGTCCCACACACTTTTCCCGGCGCTTGGCGCACTCCCAGTTTGGTCCGACACACTTTTTTCCCGGTGCTTGACGCATTTCCAGTTGTGTCCAACACACTTTTCTCGGCGGTCGGCGCACCCCAGTTGAGTCCAACACACTTTTCTCGGCGCTCGGCGCACTCTCATTCGGGTCCCACACACTTCTCCCGGCGCTCGGCGCACTCCCAGTTGGGTACCACACACATCTCTCGTCGTTCGGCGCATTCCCGGTTGGGTCCCACACACTTTTCTCGGCGCTCTCCCAGTTGGGTCCCACATACATTTCTCGGCGCTCGGCGCACTCCCAGTTGGGTCCCACACACTTTTCTCGGCGTTCGGCGCATTCCCGGTTGGGTCCCACACACTCCTCCCGGCGCTCGGCGCACTTCCAGTTGGGTCCCACACACTTTTCCCGGCGCTTCGGCGCACCCCAGTTGGGTCCCACACACTTTTTCCCGGCGCTTGACGCATTTCCAGTTGGGTCCAACACACTTTTCTCGGCGCTCGGCGCACCCCAGTTGGGTCCCACACACTTTTTCCCGGCGCTTGACGCATTTCCAGTTGGGTCCAACACACTTTTCTCGGCGCTCGGCGCACCCCAGTTGGGTCCCACACACATTTCCCGGCGCTCGGCGCACTCCCAGTTGGGTCCCACACACATTTCTCGGCGCTCGGCGCACTCCTAGTTGGGTCCCACACACTTTTCTCGGCGTTCGGCGCATTCCCGGTTGGGTCCCACACACTTTTCTCGGCGCTCGGCGCACTCCCAGTTGGGTCCCACACACATTTCTCGGCGCTCGGCGCTCTCCCAGTTGGGTCCCACACACTTTTCTCGGCGTTCGGCGCATTCCCGGTGGGTCCCACACACTTTTCCCGGCGCTTGGCGCACTCCCAGTTGGGTCCCACACACTTTTCTCGGCGTTCGGCGCATTCCCGGTTGGGTCCCACACACTTTTCTCGGCGCTCGGCGCTCTCCCAGTTGGGTCCCACACACTTTTCTCGGCGTTCGGCGCATTCCCGGTTGGGTCCCACACACATTTCTCGGCGCTCGGCGCTCTCCCAGTTGGGTCCCACACACTTTTCTCGGCGTTCGGCGCATTCCCGGTTGGGTCCCACACACTTTTCTCGGCGCTCGGCGCACTCCCAGTTGGGTCCCACAAACATTTCTCGGCGCTCGGCGCATTCCCGGTTGGGTCCCACACACTTTTCTCGGCGCTCGGCGCTCTCCTAGTTGGGTCCCACACACTTTTCTCGGCGTTCGGCGCATTCCCGGTTGGGTCCCACACACTTTTCTCGGCGCTCGGCGCATTCCCGGTTGGGTCCCACACACTTTTCTCGGCGCTCTCCCAGTTGGGTCCCACATACATTTCTCGGCGCTCGGCGCATTCCCGGTTGGGTCCCACACACTTTTCTCGGCGCTCTCCCAGTTGGGTCCCACATACATTTCTCGGCGCTCGGCGCACTCCCAGTTGGGTCCCACACACTTTTCTCGGCGTTCGGCGCATTCCCGGTTGGGTCCCACACACTCCTCCCGGCGCTCGGCGCACTTCCAGTTGGGTCCCACACACTTTTCCCGGCGCTCAGCGCACTCTATGTTGTATCCAATACATTTTTTTTTCCGGCGCTTGACGCATTTCCAGTTGGGTCGAACACACTTTTCTCGGCGCTCGGCGCACCCCAGTTGGGTCCCACACACTTTTTCCCGGCGCTTGACGCATTTCCAGTTGGGTCCAACACACTTTTCTCGGCGCTCGGCGCACCCCAGTTGGGACCCACACACTTTTCCCGGCGCTCGGCACACTCCCAGTTGGGTCCCACACACATTTCTCGGCGCTGGGCGCACTCCCGGTTGGGTCCCACACACTTTTCTCGGCGTTCGGCGCATTCCCGGTTGGGTCCAACACACTTTTCTCGGCGCTCGGCGCACCCCAGTTGGGTCCCACACACATTTCCCGGCGCTCGGCGCACTCCCAGTTGGGTCCCACACACATTTCTCGGCGCTCGGCGCACTCCTAGTTGGGTCCCACACACTTTTCTCGGCGTTCGGCGCATTCCCGGTTGGGTCCCACACACTTTTCTCGGCGCTCGGCGCACTCCCAGTTGGGTCCCACACACATTTCTCGGCGCTCGGCGCTCTCCCAGTTGGGTCCCACACACTTTCTCGGCGTTCGGCGCATTCCCGGTGGGTCCCACACACTTTCCCGGCGCTTGGCGCACTCCAGTTGGGTCCCACACACTTTTCTCGGCGTTCGGCGCATTCCCGGTTGGGTCCCACACACATTTCTCGGCGCTCGGCGCTCTCCCAGTTGGGTCCCACACACTTTTCTCGGCGTTCGGCGCATTCCCGGTTGGGTCCCACACACTTTTCTCGGCGCTCGGCGCACTCCCAGTTGGGTCCCACACACATTTCTCGGCGCTCGGCGCATTCCCGGTTGGGTCCCACATACATTTCTCGGCGCTCGGCGCACTCCCAGTTGGGTCCCACACACTTTTCTCGGCGTTCGGCGCATTCCCGGTTGGGTCCCACACACTTTTCTCGGCGCTCGGCGCATTCCCGGTTGGGTCCCACACACTTTTCTCGGCGCTCTCCCAGTTGGGTCCCACATACATTTCTCGGCGCTCGGCGCATTCCCGGTTGGGTCCCACACACTTTTCTCGGCGCTCTCCCAGTTGGGTCCCACATACATTTCTCGGCGCTCGGCGCACTCCCAGTTGGGTCCCACACACTTTTCTCGGCGCTCGGCGCACCCCAGTTGGGTCCCACACACATTTCCCGGCGCTCGGCGCACTCCCAGTTGGGTCCCACACACATTTCTCGGCGCTCGGCGCACTCCCAGTTGGGTCCAACACATTTCCCGGCGCTTGACGCATTTCCAGTTGGGTCGAACACACTTTTCCCGGCGCTCGGCGCACCCCAGTTGGGTCCAACACTTTTTTTCCGGCGCTTGACGCATTTCCAGTTGGGTCCAACACACTTTTCTCGGCGCTCGGCGCACCCCAGTTGGGTCCCACACACATTTCCCGGCGCTCGGCGCACTCCCAGTTGGGTCCCACACACATTTCTCGGCGCTCGGCGCACTCCTAGTTGGGTCCCACACACTTTTCTCGGCGTTCGGCGCATTCCCGGTTGGGTCCCACACACTTTTCTCGGCGCTCGGCGCACTCCCAGTTGGGTCCCACACACATTTCTCGGCGCTCGGCGCTCTCCCAGTTGGGTCCCACACACTTTTCTCGGCGTTCGGCGCATTCCCGGTTGGGTCCCACACACTTTTCCCGGCGCTTGGCGCACCCCAGTTGGGTCCCACACACTTTTTCCCGGTGCTTGACGCATTTCCAGTTGGGTCCAACACACTTTTCTCGGCGCTCGGCGCACCCCAGTTGGGTCCCACACACTTTTTCCCGGCGCTTGACGCATTTCCAGTTGGGTCCAACAAACTTTTCTCGGCGCTCGGCGCACCCCAGTTGGGTCCCACACACATTTCCCGGCGCTCGGCGCACTCCCAGTTGGGTCCCACACACATTTCTCGGCGCTCGGCGCACTCCCAGTTGGGTCCCACACACTTTTCTCGGCGTTCGGCGCATTCCCGGTTGGGTCCCACACACTTTTCTCGGCGCTCGGCGCACTCCCAGTTGGGTCCCACACACATTTCTCGGCGCTCGGCGCTCTCCCAGTTGGGTCCCAAACACTTTTCTCGGCGTTCGGCTCATTCCCGGTTGGGTCCCACACACTTTTCTCAGCGCTCGGCGCACTCCCAGTTGGGTCCCACACACATTTCTCGGCGCTCGGCGCACTCTCATTCGGGTCCCACACACTTCTCCCGGCGCTCGGCGCACTCCCAGTTGGGTCCCACACACTTTTCTCGGCGTTCGGCGCATTCCCAGTTGGGTCCCACACACATTTCTCGGCGCTCGGCGCTTTCCCAGTTGGGTCACACACTTTTCTCGGCGTTCGGCTCATTCCCGGTTGGGTCCCACACACTTTTCTCGGCGCTCGGCGCACACCCAGTTGGGTCCCACACACATTTCTCGGCGCTCGGCGCACTCCCGGTTGGGTCCCACACACTTTTCCCCGCGCTCAGCGCACTCCCAGTTGGGTCCCACACACTTTTCTCGGCGCTCGGCGCACTCCCAGTTGGGTACCACACACATTTCTCGGCGCTCGGCGCACTCCCAGTTGGGTCCCACACACTTTTCCCGGTGCTCTACGCACTCCCAGTTGGGTCCCACACACATTTCTCGGCGCTCGGCGCACTCCCAGTTGGGTCCCACACACTTTTCTCGGCGCTCGGCGCACTCCCAGTTGGGTACCACACACATTTCTCGGCGCTCGGCGCACTCCCAGTTGGGTCCCACACACTTTTCTCGGCGCTCGGCGCACTCCCAGTTGGGTCCCACACACATTTCTCGGCGCTCGGCGCACCCCCAGTTGGGTCCCACACACATTTCTCTGCGCTCGGCGCACTCCCAGTTGGGTCCCACACATTTTTCTCGGCCCTCGGCGCACTCCCAGTTGGGTCCCACACATTTTTCTCGGCGCTCGGCGCACTCCCAGTTGGGTCCCACACACATTTCTCTGCGCTCGGCGCACTCCCAGTTGGGTCCCACACACTTTTCTCGGCGCTCGGCGCACTCCCAGTTGGGTCCCACACACTTTTCTCGGCGCTCGGCGCATTCCGGTTGGGTCCCACACACTTTTCTCGGCGCTCGGCGCACCCCCAGTTGGGTCCCACACACTTTTCTCGGCGCTCAGCGCATTCCCAGTTGGGTCCCACACATTTCTCGGCGCTCGGCGCACTCCCAGTTGGGTCCCACACACTTTTCTCGGCGCTCGGCGCACCCCAGTTGGGTCCCACACACTTTCTCTGCGCTCGGCGCACTCCCAGTTGGGTCCCACACACTTTTCTCGGCGCTCGGCGCACTCCCAGTTGGGTCCCACACACATTTCTCGGCGCTCGGCGCACTCCCAGTTGGGTCCCACACACATTTCTCGGCGCTCGGCGCACTCCCAGTTGGGTCCCACACACATTTCTCGGCGCTCGGCGCACTCCCAGTTGGGTCCCACACACATTTCTCGGCGCTCGGCGCACTCCCAGTTGGGTCCCACACACTTTTCTCGGCGTTCGGCGCATTCCCGGTTGGGTCCCACACACTTTTCTCGGCGCTCGGCGCACCCCAGTTGGGACCCACACAGTTTTCCCAGCGCTCGGCGCACTCTCAGTTGGGTCCCACACACATTTCGCGACGCTCGGCGCACTCCCAATTGGGTCCCACACACTTTTCTCGGCGTTCGGCGCATTCCCGGTTGGGTCCCACACACTTTTCTCGGCGCTCGGCGCATTCCCGGTTGGGTCCCACACACTTCTCCCGGCGCTCGGCGCACTCCCAGTTGGGTCCCACACACTTTTCCCGGCGCTCAGCGCACTCCCAGTTGGGTCCCACACACATTTCTCGGCGCTCGGCGCACTCCCAGTTGGGTCCCACACATTTTTCTCGGCGCTCGGCGCACTCCCAGTTGGGCCCCCACACACATTTCTCTGCGCTCGGCGCACTCCCAGTTGGGTTCCACACACATTTCTCGGCGCTCGGCGCACTCCCACTTGGGTCCCACACACATTTCTCGGCGCTCGGCGCACTCCCAGTTGGGTCCCACACACTTTCTTTGGCGCTTGGCGTACTCCCAGTTGGGTCCCACACACTTTTCTCGGCGCTCGGCGCACTCCCAGTTGGGTCCCACACACTTTCTCGGCGCTCGGCGCACTCCCAGTTGGGTCCCCCACACATTCCTCGCCGCTCGGCGCATTCCCGGTTGGGTCCCACACACTTTTCTCGGCGCTCGGCGCACCCCAGTTGGGACCCACACATTTTTCCCAGCGCTCGGCGCACTCCTAGTTGGGTCCCACACACATTTCTCGGCGCTCGGCGCACTCCCAGTTGGGTCCCACACACATTTCTCGGCGCTCGGCGCACTCCCAGTTGAGTCCCACACACTTTTCCCGGCGCTCGGCGCACTCCGAGTTAGGTCCCACACACTTTTCCCGGCGCTCGGCGCACTCCCAGTTGGGTCCCACACATTTCTCTGCGCTCGGCGCACTCCCACTTGGGTCCCACACACATTTCTCGGCGCTCGGCGCACTCCCAGTTGGGTCCCACACACATTTCTCGGCGCTCGGCGCACTCCCAGTTGGGTCCCACACACATTTCTCGGCGCTCGGCGCACTCCCAGTTGGGTCCCACACACATTTCTCGGCGCTCGGCGCATTCCGGTTGGGTTCCACACGCTTTCTCGGCGCTCGCCGCACTCCCAGTTGGGTCCCACACATTTCTCGGCGCTCGGCGCTTTCCCAGTTGGGTCCCACACACATTTCTCTGCGCTCGGCGCACTCCCACTTGGGTCCCACACACATTTCTCGGCGCTCGGCGCACTCCCAGTTGGGTCCCACACACTTTTCTCGGCGTTCGGCGCATTCCCGGTTGGGTCCCACACACTTTTCTCGGCGCTCGGCGCATTCCCGGTTGGGTCCCACACACTTTTCTCGGCGCTCGGCGCACTCCCAGTTGGGTCCCACACACTTTTCTCGGCGCTCGGCGCATTCCCGGTTGGGTCCCACACACTTTTCTCGGCGCTCGGCGCACTCCCAGTTGGGTCCCACACACTTTTCTCGGCGCTCGGCGCACTCCCAGTTGGGTCCCACACACATTTCTCGGCGCTCGGCGCTCTCCCAGTTGGGTCTCACACACTTTTCTCGGGGCTCGCCGCTCTCCTAGTTGGGTCCAACACACTTTTCTCGGCGCTCGGCGCACTACCAGTTGGGTCCCACACACTTTTCTCGGCGCTCGGCGCACTCCCAGTTGGGTCCCACACACTTTTCTCGGCGCTCGGCGCATTCCCAGTTGGGTCCCACACACTTTTCTCGGCCCGCGGCGCACTCCCAGTTGGGTCCCACACATTTCTCGGCGCTCGGCGCATTCCCGGTTGGGTCCCACACACTTTTCCCCGCGCTCAGCGCACTCCCAGTTGGGTCCCACACACTTTTCTCGGCGCTCGGCGCACTCCCAGTTGGGTACCACACACATTTCTCGGCGCTCGGCGCACTCCCAGTTGGGTCCCACACACTTTTCTCGGCGCTCGGCGCACTCCCAGTTGGGTCCCACACACTTTTCTCGGCGTCCGGCGCATTCCCTGTTGGGTCCCACACACTTTTCTCGGCGCTCGGCGCACTCCCAGTTGGGTACCACACACATTTCTCGGCGCTCGGCGCACTCCCAGTTGGGTACCACACACATTTCTCGGCGCTCGGCGCACTCCCAGTTGGGTCCCACACACTTTTCTCGGCGTTCGGCGCATTCCCGGTTGGGTCCCACACACTTTTCTCGGCGCTCGGCGCACCCCAGTTGGGACCCACACAGTTTTCCCAGCGCTCGGCGCACTCCCAGTTGGGTCCCACACACCTTTCTCGGCGCTCGGCGCACTCCAAGTTGGGTCCCACACACATTTCTCGGCGCTCGGCGCACTCCCGGTTGGGTCCCACACACTTTTCTCGGCGCTCGGCGCACTCCCGGTTGGGTCCCACACACTTTTCTCGGCGCTCGGCGCACTCCCAGTTGGGTCCCACACACTTTTCTCGGCGCTCGGCGCACTCCCGGTTGGGTCCCACACACTTTTCTCGGCGCTCGGCGCAGTCCCATTTGGGTCCCACACACATTTCTCGGCGCTCGGCGCACTCCCGGTTGGGTCCCACACACTTTTCTCGGCGCTCGGCGCACTCCCAGTTGGGTCCCACACACTTTTCTCGGCGCTCGGCGCATTCCCGGTTGGGTCCCACACACTTTTCTCGGCGCTCGGCGCACTCCCAGTTGGGTCCCACACACATTTCTCGGCGCTCGGCGCACTCCCAGTTGGGTCCCACACACTTTTCTCGGCGTTCGGCGCATTCCCGGTTGGGTCCCACACACTTTTCTCGGCGCTCGGCGCACTCCCAGTTGGGTCCCACACACATTTCTCGGCGCTCGGCGCACTCCCAGTTGGGTCCCACACACTTTTCTCGGCGCTCGGTGCACTCTCATTCGGGTCCCACACACTTCTCCCGGGGCTCGGCGCACTCCCAGCTGGGTCCCACACACTTTTCCCGGCGCTCGGCGCACTCCCAGTTGGGTCCCACACATTCTTCTCGGCGCTCGGCGCACTCCCAGTTGGGTCCCACACACATTTCTCTGCGCTCGGCGCACTCCCACTTGGGTCCCACACACATTTCTCGGCGCTCGGCGCACTCCCAGTTGGGTCCCACACACTTTTCTCGGCGCTCGGCGCACTCCCAGTTGGGTCCCACACACTTTTCCCGGCGCTCGGCGCACTCCCAGTTTGGTCCGACACACTTTTCCCGGCGCTCGGCGCACTCCCAGTTGGGTCCCACACATTTTTTCTCGGCGCTCGGTGCACTCCCAGTTGGGTCCCACACACACTTCTCTGCGCTCGGCGCATTTCCAGTTGGGTCCCACACTTTCTCGGCGCTCGGCGCACTCCCAGTTGGGTCCCACACACTTTTCTCGGCGCTCGGCGCACTCCCAGTTGGGTCCCACACACTTTTCTCGGCGCTCGGCGCACTCCCAGTTGGGTCCCACACACTTTCTCGGCGCTCGGCGCTCTCCCAGTTGGGTCCCAAACACTTTCTCGGCGCTCGGCGCACTCCCGGTTGGGTCCCACACACTTTTCTCGGCGCTCGGCGCACTCCCATTTAGGTTTCACACACTTTTCTCGGCGCTCGGCGCACTCCCAGTTGGGTCCCACACACTTTTCTCGGCGCTCGGCGCACTCCCAGTTGGGTCCCACACACTTTTCTCGGCGCTCGGCGCATTCCGGTTGGGTCCCACACACTTTTCCCGACGCTCGGCGCACTCCCAGTTGGGTCCAGCACACTTTTCTCGGCGCTCGGCGCACCCTAGTTGGGACCCACACACTTTTCCCGGCGCTCGGCGCTCTCCCAGTTGGGTCCCACACACTTTTCTCGGCGTTCGGCTCATTCCCGGTTGGGTCCCACACACTTTTCTCGGCGCTCGGCGCACACCCAGTTGGGTCCCACACACATTTCTCGGCGCTCGGCGCACTCCCAGTTGGGTCCCACACACTTTTCTCGGCGCTCGGTGCACTCCCAGTTGGGTCCCACACACATTTCTCGGCGCACTCCCAGTTGGATCTCACACACTTTTCTCGGCGCTCGGCGCACTCCTAGTTGGGTCCCACACACTTTTCTCGGCGTTCGGCGCATTCCCGGTTGGGTCCCACACACTTTTCTCGGCGCTCGGCGCACTCCCAGTTGGGTCCCACACACTTTTCTCGGCGCTCGGCGCATTCCCGGTTGGGTCCCACTTACTTTTCTCGGCGCTCGGCGCACTACCAATTGGGTCCCACACACTTTTCCGGGCGCTCGGCGCATTCCCGGTTGGGTCCCACACACTTTCTCGGCGCTCGGCGCACTCCCAGATTGGGTCCCACACACTTTCCGCTCGGCGCACTCCCGGTTGGGTCCCACACACTTTTCTCGGCGCTCGGCGCACTCCCATTTGGGTCCCACACACTTTTCTCGGCGCTCGGCGCACTCCCATTTGGGTCCAACACACTTTCCCCGGCGCTCGGCGCATTCCCAGTTGGGTCCCCCACACGCTTCTCGGCGCTCGGCGCTCTCCCAGTTCGGTCCCACACACTTTTCTCGGCGCTCGGCGCACTCCCAGTTGGGTCCCACACACTTTTCTCGGCGTTCGGCGCATTCCCGGTTGGGTCCACACACTTTTCTCGGCGCTCGGCGCACTCCCAGTTGGGTCCCACACACTTTTCTCGGCGCTCGGCGCATTCCCGGTTGGGTCCCACACACATTTCTCGGCGCTCGGCGCACTCCCAGTTGGGTCCCACACACTTTTCTCGGCGCTCGGCGCATTTCCAGTTGGGTCCCACACACTTTCTCGGCGCTCGGCGCTCTCCCAGTTGGGTCCCACACACTTTTCTCGGCGCTCGGCGCATTCAGTTGGGTCCCACACACTTTTCTCGGCGCTCGGCGCCTCCCAGTTGGGTCCCACACACTTTTCTCGGCGTTCGGCGCACTCCCAGTTGGGTCCCACACACTTTCTCGGCGCTCGGCGCATTCCCGGTTGGGTCCCACACACTTTTCTCGGCGCTCGGCGCACTCCCAGTTGGGTCCCACACACTTTCTCGGCGCTCGGCGCATTCCCAGTTGGGTCCCACACACTTTTCGCGGCGCTCGGCGCACTCCCAGTTGGGTCCCACACACTTTTCTCGGCGCTCGGCGCACTCCCAGTTGGGTCCCACACACTTTTCTCGGCGCTCGGCGCATTCCGGTTGGGTTCCACACGCTTTCTCGGCGCTCGGCGCACTCACATTTGGGTCCCACACACTTTTCTCGGGGCTCGGCGCACTCCGGTTGGGTCCCACACGCTTTTCTCGGCGCTCGGCGCATTCCGGTTGGGTCCCACACACTTTTCTCGACGCTCGGCGCACCCCCAGTTGGGTCCCACACACTTTTCTCGGCGCTCGGCGCACTCCCAGTTGGGTCCACACACATTTCTCGGCGCTCGGCACGCACTCCCAGTTGGGTCCCACACACTTTCTCGGCGCTCGGCGCACTCCCAGTTGGGTCCCACACACTTTTCTCGGCGCTCGGCGCACTCCGGTTGGGTCCCACACACTTTCTCGGCGCTCGGCGCATTCCCAGTTGGGTCCCACACACTTTTCGGCGCTCGGCGCACTCCCAGTTGGGTCCCACACACTTTTCTCGGCGCTCGGCGCACTCCCAGTTGGGTCCCACACACTTTTCTCGGCGCTCGGCGCACTCCCATTTGGGTCCCACACACTTTTCTCGGCGCTCGGCGCACTCCCAGTTGGGTCCCACACACATTTCTCGGCGCTCGGCGCACTCCCGGTTGGGTCCCACACACTTTTCTCGGCGCTCGGCGCACTTCCAGTTGGGTCCCACTCACTTTTCTCGGCGCTCGGCGTACTCCCAGTTGGGTCCCACACACTTTTCTCGGCGCTCGGCGCACTCCCAGTTGGGTCCCACACACATTTCTCGGCGCTCGGCGCACTCCCAGTTGGGTCCCACACATTTGTCGGCGCTCGGCGCACTCCTAGTTGGGTCCAACACACATTTGTCGGCGCTCGGCGCACTCACATTTGGGTCCCACACACTTTTCTCGGCGCTCGGCGCACTCCCAGTTGGGTCCCACACACTTTTCCCGGCGCTCGGCGCACTCCCAGTTGGGTCCCACACACATTTCTCGGCCCTCGGCGCACTCCCAGTTGGGTCCCACACACATTTCTCGGCGCTCGGCGCACCCCAGTTGGGTCCCACACACTTTTCCCAGCGCTCGGCGCACTCCCAGTTGGGTCCCACACACATTTCTCGGCGCTCGGCGCATTCCCGGTTGGGTCCCACACACTTTTCCCGGCGCTCAGCGCACTCCCAGTTGGGTCCCACACACTTTTCTCGGCGTCCGGCGCATTCCCTGTTGGGTCCCACACACTTTTCTCGGCGCTCGGCGCACTCCCAGTTGGGTACCACACACATTTCTCGGCGCTCAGCGCACTCCCAGTTGGGTCCCACACACTTTTCTTGGCGCTCGGCGCACTCCCGGTTGGGTCCCACACACTTTTCTCGGCGCTCGGCGCACTCCCATTTGGGTCCCGCACACTGTTCTCGACGCTCAGCGCACTCCCAGTTGGGTCCCACACACTTTTCTCGGGGCTCGGCGCACTCCCAGTTGGGTCCCACACACATTTCTCGGCGCTCGGCGCACTCCCGGTTGGGTCCCACACACTTTTCTCGGCGCTTGGCGCACTGCCGGTTGGGTCCCACACACTTTTCTCGGCGCTCGGCGCACTCCCAGTTGGGTCCCACACACTTTTCTCGGCGCTCGGCGCACTCCCAGTTGGGTCCCACACACTTTTCTCGGCGCTCGGCGCACTCCCAGTTGGGTCCCACACACTTTTCTCGGCGCTCGGCGCACTGCCGGTTGGGTCCCACACACTTTTCTCGGCGCTCGGCGCACCCCCATTTGGGTCCCACACACTTTCCCCGGCGCTCGGCGCACTCCCAGTTGGGTCCCACGCACTTTTCTCGGCGCACTCCCAGTTGGGTCCCACACACTTTTCTCGGCGCTCGGCGCACTCCCAGTTGGGTCCCACACACTTTTCTCGGCGCTCGGCGCATTCCGGTTGGGTCCCACACACTTTTCTCGGCGCTCGGCGCACTCACATTTGGTTCCCACACACTTTTCTCGGCGCTCGGCGCACTCCCAGTTGGGTCCCACACACTTTTATCGGCGCTCGGCGCACTCCCAGTTGGGTCACACACACTTTTATTGGCGCTCGGCGCACTCCCGGTTGGGTCCCACACACATTTCTCGGCGCTCGGCGCACTCCCAGTTGGGTCCCACACACTTTTTTCGACGCTCGGCGCACTCCCAGTTGGGTCCCACACACATTTCTCGGCGCACTCCGGTTGGGTCCCACACACTTTTCTCGGCGCTCGGCGCACTCCCAGTTGGGTCCCACACACTTTTCCTGGCGCTCTACGCACTCCCAGTTGGGTCCCACACGCTTTCTCGGCGCTCGGCGCACTCCCAGTTGGGTCCCACACACATTTCTCGGCGCTCGGCGCACTCCCAGTTGGGTCCCACACACATTTCTCTGCGCTCGGCGCACTCCCGGTTGGGTCCCACACACATTTCTCGGCGCTCGGCGCATTCCCAGTTGGGTCCACACTTTTCTCGGCGTTCGGCGCATTCCAGTTGGGTCCCACACACACTTTTCTCGGCGCTCGGCGCACTCCCAGTTGGGTCCCACACACTTTTCTCGGCGCTCGGCGCACTCCCAGTTGGGTCCCACACACATTTCTCGGCGCTCGGCGCACTCCCGGTTGGGTCCCACACACTTTTCTCGGCGCTTGGCGCACTGCCGGTTGGGTCCCACACACTTTTCTCGGCGCTCGGCGCACCCCCATTTGGGTCCCACACACTTTCCCCGGCGCTCGGCGCACTCCCAGTTGGGTCCCACACGCTTTCTCGGCGCTCGGCGCACTCACATTTGGGTCCCACACACATTTCTCGGATCTCGGCGCATTCCGGTTGGGTCCCACGCACTTTTCTCGGCGCACTCCCAGTTGGGTCCCACACACTTTTCTCGGCGCTCGGCGCACTCCCAGTTGGGTCCCACACACTTTTCTCGGCGCTCGGCGCATTCCGGTTGGGTCCCACACACTTTTCTCGGCGCTCGGCGCACCCCCAGTTGGGTCCCACACACTTTTCTCGGCGCTCGGCGCACTCCCAGTTGGGTCCCACACACTTTTTTCGGCGCTCGGCGCACTCCCAGTTGGGTCCCACACATTTCTCGGCGCTCGGCGCACTCCCAGTTGGGTCCCACACACTGCTCGCGGCGCTCAGCGCGCTCCCAGTTGGGTCCCACACACATTTCTCGGCGCTCGGCGCACTCCCAGTTGGGTCCCACACACATTTCTCTGCGCTCGGCGCACTCCCAGTTGGGTCCCACACACATTTCTCTGCGCTCGGCGCACTTCCAGTTGGGTCCCACACACATTTCTCGGCGCTCGGCGCACTCCCAGTTGGGTCCCACACACTTTTCCCGGCGCTCGGCGCACTCCCAGTTGGGTCCCACACATTTTTCTCGGCGCTCGGCGCACTCCCAGTTGGGTCCCACACACATTTCTCTGCGCTCGGCGCACTCCCACTTGGGTCCCACACACATTTCTCGGCGCTCGGCGCCTTCCCAGTTGGGTCCCACACACTTTTTCTCGGCGCTCGGCGCACTCCCAGTTGGGTCCCACACACTTTTCTCGGCGTTCGGCGCATTCCCAGTTGGGTCCTACACACCTTTTCCCGGCGCTTTCTGGCGCGCACTCCCATGTTGGGTCCCACACAAGCTTTTCTCGGCGCTCGGCGCACTTCCGGTTGGGTCCCACACACTCTACTTCTCGGCGCTCTGGCGCTCTCCCAGTTGGGTCCCACACACTTTTCTCGGCGTTCGGCGCATTCCCGGTTGGAGGTCCCACACATGGCTTTTCTCGGCGCTCGGCGCACTCCCAGTTGGGTCCCGACACACTTTTCCTCGGCGTTCGGCGCACTCCCCAGTTGGGGTCCCCAATAACACTTCTTCTCGGCGCTCGGCGCACTCCCAGTTGGGGGTCCCACACACATTTTCTCGGCGTTCGGCGCATTCCCCGGTTGGGTCCCACACCTTTCTCGGCGCTCCGGCGCACTCCCAGTTGGGTCCCACACACTTTTCTCGGCGCTCGGGCGCACTCTATGTTGTATCCAATACATTTTTTCGGCGACGCATTTCCAGTTGGGTCAGGCACACACTTTCTTTCGGCGCTCGGCGCACTCCCAGTTGGGTCCCACACACTCTTTTCCTTCGGCGCTTCGGCGCATTCCAGTTGGGTCCCACCTTCAATTTTCTCGGCGCTCGGCTGCACTACCAGTTGGGTCCCATTATCATTACATTTTCTCGGCGCTCGGCGCACTCCCAGTTGGGTCCCACACACTTTCTCGGCGTTCGGCGCATTCCCGGTTGGGTCCCACACACTTTTTCTCGGCGCTCGGCGCACTCCCAGTTGGGTCCCACACACTTTTCTCGGCGCTCGGCGCATTCCCCAGTTGGGTCCCACACACTTTTCTCGGCGCTCGGCGCACCGCCAGTTGGGTCCCAACACACTTTTCTCGGCGCTCGGCGCACTCCCAGTTGGGTCCCACACACATTTCTTCGGCGCTCGGCGCATTCCCAGTTGGGTCCCACACACTTTTCTCGGCGTTCGGCGCATTCCCCAGTTGGGTCCCACGACACTTTTCTCGGCGCTCGGCGCACCCCAGTTGGGTCCCACACACTTTTCTCGGCGCTCGGGCGCACTCCCAGTTCGGGTCCCACACACTTTTCTCGGCGCTCGGCGCACTACCAGTTGGGTCCCACACACATTTTCTCGGCGCTCGGCGCACTCCCCAGTTGGCCAGTCCCACACACTTTTCTCGGCGCTCGGCACCTGCACCTCCAGTTGGGTCCCACACACTTTTCCCGGCGCCCGGCGCAATCCTAGTTGGGTCCCACACATTTTTTTCTCGGCGCTCGGCGCATTCCCAGTTGGGTCCCACACACTTTTCTTCGGCGCTCGCGCGCACTCCCAGTTGGGTCCCACACCTTTTTCTCGGCGCTCGGCGCACCACCAGTTGGGTCCCACACACATTTCCTTCGGCGCTCGGCGCACTCCCAGTTGGGTCCCACAACACATTCCTCGGCGCTTCGGCGCATCTCCCAGTTGGGTCCCACACACTTTCTTTCTCGGCGCTCGGCGCACTACCAGTTGGGTCCCACACACTTTTCTCGGCTGCTCTGGCGCACTCCCAGTTGGGTCCCACACATTTCTCGGCGCTCGGCGCAGACTCCAGTTGGGTCCCACACACTTTCTTCTCGGCGCTCGGCGCACTCCCAGTTGGGTCCCACACACTTTTCTCGGCGCTCGGCGCACCTCCCAGTTGGGTCCCACACACTTTCTCGGCGCTCGGCGCACTCCCAGTTGGGTCCCACACACTTTTCTCGGCGTTCGGCGCATTCCCGGTTGGGTCCCACACACACTTTTCTCGGCTTGCTCAGGCGCACTCCCAGATTGGGTCCCACACACTTTTCTCGGCGCTCGGCGCACTCCCAGTTGGGTCCCACATTCACATTCTCGGCGCTCGGCGCACTCCCAGTTGGGTCCCACACACTTCTTTCTCGGCGCTCTGCGCACTCCCAGTTGGGTCCCACACACTTTTCCCGGCGCTTGGCGTGCTTCCACGTGGGTCCCGCACACTTCTTTCGGCGCTCGGCGCACTCTTTGTTGTATCCAATACATTTTTTCCGGCCTTGACGCATTTCAGTTGGGTCCCCACACACTTTCTCGGCGCTCGGCGCACTCCCAGTTGGGTCCCACACACATCTTCTCGGCGCCATCGGCGCACTCCCAGCTCTGGGTCCCACACACTTTCTCTCGGCGCTCGGCGCACTCCAGTTAGGTTCCACATTTCCAGCGCTCAGCGCTGCAGTTGGGTCCCACACACTTTCTCGGCGCTCGGCGCGACTCCAGTTTGGGTCCCACACTACTTTTCTCGGCGCTCGGCGCATTCCCGGTTGGGTCCCACGTTTATAACATGTTGCCGCTCCCAAAGTTGGGTCCCACACACATTTCTCGGCGCTCGGCGCACTCCCAGTGCTGGGTCCCAAGTACACTTTTCTCGGCGCTCGGCGGCGCACTCCCAGTTGGGTCCCCACACACTTTTCCTCGGCGTTCGGCGCATTCCCGGTTGGGCCGTCCCACACACTTTCTTCCTCGGCGCTCGGCGCACTCCCAGTTGGGTCCCACACACTTTTCTCAGGCGCTCGGCGCATCTCCCAGTTGGGTCCCACACACTTTTCTCTCGGCGCTCGGCGCACTCCCAGTTGGGTCCTGTACACACTTTTCCTTCGGCGCTCGGCGCTCTCCCCAGTTGGGTCCCACGACACTTTTCTCGGCGCTCGGCGCACTCCCGGTTGGGTCCCACACACTTTTCTCGGCGTTCGGCGCACTCCCAGTTAAGGTCCCACACACTTCTTTCTCGGCGCTCGGCGCATTCCCGGTTGGGTCCCACACACTTCTTCTCGGCGCTCGGCGCATTCCCAGTTAGCCGTCCCACACACTTTTCTCGGCGCTCGGCGCACTCCCCAGTTGGGTCCACACACACTTTCTCTCGGCGCTCGGCGCATTCCCAGTTGGGTCCCACACACTTTCCTCGGCGCTCGGCGCACTCCCAGTTGGGTCCCACACACTTTTTCTCGGCGCTCGGCGCACTCCCAGTTGGGTCCCACACACTTTTCTCGGCGCTCGGCGCACTTCGAGTTGGGTCCCACTACACTTTTCTCGGCGCTCGGCGCATTCCCGGTTGGGTCCCACACACTTTCTCGGCGCTCGGCGCACTCCCAGTTGGGTCCCACACACTTTTCTCGGCGCTCGGCGCACTCCCGGTTGGGTCCCACACACTTTTCTCGGCGCTCGGCGCACTCCCAGTTGGGTCCCACACACATTTCTCGGCGCTCGGCGCACTCCAGTTGGGGTCCCACACACTTTCTCGGCGCTCGGCGCATTCCCAGTTGGGTCCCACACACTTTTCTCGGGCGCTCGGCGCAATTCCCAGTTGGGTCCCACACACATTTCTCGGCGCTCGGCGCACTCCCAGTTGGGTCCCACACACTTTTCTCGGCGTTCGGCGCGTTCCCGGTTGGGTCCCACACACTTTTCTCGGCGCTCGGCGCATTCCCGGTTGGGTCCCACACACTTTTTCTCGGCTTCGCTCGGCGCACTCCCAGTTGGGTCCCACACACATTTCTCGGCGCTCGGCGCTCACTCCCAGTTGGGTCCCACACACTTGTTCTCGGCAAGCTCGGCGCATTCCCAGTTGGGTCCCACACACTTTTCTCGGCGCTTCGGCGCAATTCCCAGTTGGGTCCCACACACTTTTCTCGGCGCGCTCGGCGCACTCCCAGTTGGGTCCCACACACTTTTTCTCGGCGCTCGGCGCACTCCCAGTTGGGTCCACACACACTTTTCTCGGCGCTCAGCGCGCTCCCAGTTGGGTCCCACACATTTCTCGGCGCTCGGCGCACTCCCAGTTGGGTCCCACACCACTTTCTCGGCGTTCGGCGCATTCCCAGATTGGATCCCACACACTTTCTCGGCGCCCGGCGCATTCCCAGTTGGGTCCCACACACTCTTCCCGGCGCTCGGCGCATTCCCAGTTGGGTCCCACACACTTTTCTTCGGCGCTCGGCGCACTCCCAGATTGGGTCCCACACACATTTCTCGGCGCTCGGCGCACACCCGGTTGGGTCCCACACACTTTTCTCGGCGTTCGGCGCACCTCCCGGTTGGGTCCCACACACATTTCTTCCCGGCGCTCGGCGCACACCCAGTTGGGTCCACACACACTTTTCTCGGCGCTCGGCGCACTCCCAGTTGGGTCCCACACACTTTTCTCGGCGCTCGGCGCACTCCCAGCTGGGTCCCACACACATTTCCCGGCGCTCGGCGCACTCCCAGTTGGGTCCCACACACTTTTCTCTGGCGCTCGGCGCACTCCCAGTTGGGTCCCACACACCTTTCTCGGCGCTCGGCGCACTCCCGGTTGGGTCCCACACACATTTCTCGGCGCTCGGCGCACTCCCCAGTTGGGTCCCACACACTTTTCTCGGCGCTCGGCGCACTTCCAGTTGGGTCCCACACGCTTTTCTCGGCGCTCGGCGCACTCCCAGTTGGGTCCCACACACTTTCCCGGCGCTCGGCAGTGCACTCCCAGTTGGGTCCCACACACTTTTCCTCGGCGCCCGGCGCACTCCCGGTTGGGTCCACCACACTTTTTCCCGGCGCTCAGTGCACTCCCAGTTGGGTCCAACACACTTTTCCCGGCGCTCGGCGCACTCCCAGCTGGGTCCCACACACATTTTCTCGTGGCGCTCGGCGCACTCCCAGTTGGGTCTCACACACTTTCGCCGGCGCTTTCGGCGCACTCCCAGTTGGGTCCCCACACACATTTCTCGGCGCTCGGCGCCACTCCCAGTTGGGTCCTCACACACATTTCTCGGCGCTCGGTGCACTCCCCAGTTGGGTCTCACACACTTTTCTCGGCGCTCGGCGCTGTACTCCCAGTTGGGTCCCACACACTTTTCTCGGCGCTCGGCGCACTCCCGGTTGGGTCTCTCACACACACATTTCTCGGCGCTCGGCGCACTCCCAGTTGGGTCCCACACACTTTCTCGGCGCTCGGCGCACTCCCAGTTGGGTCCCACACACTTTTCTCGGCGCTCGGCGCACTCCCAGTTAGGTCCTGTTACACTTTTCCCGGTGCTCGGCGCATTCTCAGTTGGGTCCCACACACTTTCTCGGCGCTCGGCGCACTCCCAGTTGGGTCCTTAACACACTTTTCTCCAGCGCTCGGCGCACTCCCGGTGCTGGGTCCTTCACACACTTTTCTCCGGCGCTCGGCGCGCATTCCCAGTTAGGTCCAACACACTCATTTTTCTCGGCGCTCAGCGCACTCCCAGATTGGGTCCCACACACTCTTTCTCGGCGCTCGGCGCACTCCCAGTGTGTATCCAACACACTATTTTCTCGGCGCTTGGCGCATTTCCAGTTGGGTCACACCACACTTTTCTCGGCGCTCGGCGCACTCCAGTTGGGTCCCACACACATTTCTCGGCGCTCGGCGCACTCCCAGTTGGGTACACCACACACTTTCTCGGCGCTCGGCGCACTCCCGGATGCTGGGTCCCACACACTTTTTCTCGGCGCTCGGCGCACTCCCAGTTGGGTCCGCACACACTTTCTCGGCGCTCGGCGCACCCCAGTTAGGACCACGGTTTCCCAGCGCTCGGCGGCACTTGCACTCCCAGTTGGGTCCCCACACTTTTCTCGGCGCTCGGCGCACTCCCAGTTGGGTCCCACACACCTTTCTCGGCGCTCGGCGCACTCCAAGTTGGGTCCTCACACACTTTTCTCTCGGCGCTCGGCGCATCTCCCAGTTGGGTCCCACACACTTTTTCTCGGCGCTCGGGCGCACTCCCGGTTGGGTCCCACACACTTTTCTCTGGCGCTCGGCGCACTCTCAGTTGGGTCCCGCTTCACACTTTTCTCGGCGCTCCTGGCGCATTCCCAGTTGGGTCCCACACACTTTCCCGGCGCCTTCGGCGCACTCCCAGTTGGGTCCCACACACTTTCCCGGCGCTTGGCGCACTCCCATGTTGGGTCCCACACACTCTTTCGCCGGCAGCTTGACGCACTCCCAGTTGGGTCCAACACACTTTTCGCCGGCGCTCGGCGCATTTCCAGTTGGGTCCAACACACTTTTTCTCGGCGCTCGGCGCACTCTCAGTTGGTCCCAACACACTTTTCTCGGCGCTCGGCGCACTCCCATTTGGGTCCCACACACTCTTTTACCGGCGCTCGGCGCACTCCCAGTTGGGTCCACACACTTTTCTCGGCGCTTGGCGCATTCCCGGTGCTGGGTCCCACACAGTTTTCTCGGCGCTCGGCGCACCCAGTTGGGTCCCATTATCAGTTTTCCCGGCGCTCGGCGCACTCCCAGTTGGGTCCCACACACTTTTCTCGGCGCTCGGCGCACTCCCAGTTGGGTCCTGTAACACATTCTTTTCTCGGCGCTCGGCGCACTCCCAGGTGGGTCCCACACACTTTTCTCGGCGCTCGGCGCACTTCCCCAGTTGGGTCCCACACACTTTTCCCGGCGCTCGGCGCACTCCCAGGTGGGTCCCACACACTTTTCTCGGCGCTTGGCGCACTCTTCAGTTGGGTCCCACACACTTTATCGGCGCTCGGCGCATTTCCAGTTGGGTCCCACACACTTTTCTCGGCTTGCTCGGCGCACTCCCAAAGTTGGGTCCCACACACATTTCTCGGCGCCTCGGCGCACTCCCATTCGGGTCCCACACACTTTTCTACCGGCGCTCAGCGCACTCCCAATTGGGTCCCACACTTTTCTCGGCGCCTCGGCGCACTCCCAGTTGGGTCCCACATACTTTTCTCGGCGCTCGGCGCACTCCCAGTTGATCCCACATCTTCACTGGAGGCTATACCTCTGTGCTGTCCCACACACTTTTTTCCCGGCGCTCGGCGCACTCCCGGTTGGGTCCCACACACTTTTCTCGGCGCTCGGCGCACTCCCAGTTGGGTCCCACACACTTCTCTAACGGCGCTCGGCGCACTCCCAGTTGGGTCTCACACACTTTTCTCGGCGCCTTCGGCGCACTCCCAGTTAAGGACCCACACACTTTTTCTCGGCGCTCGGACGCACTCCCAGTTGGGTCCCACACACATTTTCCTCGGCGCTCGGCGCACTCCCAGTTGGGTCCCACACACTTTTCCTCGGCGCTCGGCGCACATTCCCAGTTGGGTCCCACACTTTCTCAGGCGCTCGGCGCACTCCCAGTTGGGTCCCACACACTCTTTCCCGGCGCTCGGCGCACTCCCAGTTGGGTCCCACACACATTTCTCGGCGCTCTGGCGCACTCCCAGTTGGGTCCCACACAGTTTTCCCGGCGCTCGGCGCACTCTCTGTTAGGTCCCACACACTTTTCTCGGCGACGCTCGCAGCTTTCCTGACCATTCTCGCTCATCACTCCAGTTGGATCCACACTTCTGGCGCACTCCCAGTTGGGTCCCACACACTTTTTCTCGGCGTTCGGCGCATTCCCGGTTGGGTCCCACACACTTTCTCTCGGCGCTCGGCGCACCCCCAGTTGGGTCCCACACACTTTTCCCAGCGCTCGGCGCACTCCAGTTGGGTCCCACACACCTTTCGCGGCGCTCGGCGCCCTCCCACTTAGCTCCCACACACTTTTCCCGGCGCTTGCCGCACTCCCAGTTTGGTCCGACACACTTTTCCTCGGCGCGTCCGGCGCATTCCCAGTTGGGTCCCACACACTTTTCTCTCGGCGCTCCGGCGCACTCCCAGTTGGGTCTCACACACATTTCTCGGCGTCGCTCAGCGCACTCCCAGGTGGGTCCGCACACTTTTCTCGGCGTTCGGCGCATTCCCAGTTGGGTCCCACACACTTTTCTCATCAGCGCACCCCAGTTGGGACCCTGGATTTCCCAGCGCTCGGGCGCACTCCCAGTTGGGTCCCACACACTTTTCTCGGCGCTCGGCGCACTCCCAGCTGGGTCCCACACAGTTTCTCGGCGCTCGGCGCACTCCCGGTTGGGTCCACACACACTTCTTCTCGGCGCTCGGCGCACTCCAAGTTGGGTCCCACACACTTTTCTCGGCGCTCGGCGCACTCCCAGTTGGGTCCCACACACATTTCTCGGCGTCCGGCGCATTCCCGGTTGGGTCCCACACACATTTCTCGGCGCTCGGCGCACCTCCCAGTTGGGTCCCACACACATTTCTCGGCGCTCGGCGCACTCCCAGTTGGGTCCCACACGACTTTCTTTCTCGGCGCTCGGCGCATTCCCGAAGTTGAGGTTCCCACACACCATTTCTCGGCGCTCGGCGCACTCCCAGTTGGGTGCCCACACACTTTTCTCGGCGCTCGGCGCACTCCCAAAGTTGGGTCCCACACACTTTTCTCGGCGCTCGGCGCACCTCCCAGTTGGGTCCCACACACTTTTCTTCGGCGCTCGGCGCACTCCCAGTTGGGTCCCACACACTTTTCCCGGCGCTCGGCGCACTTCCCAGTTGGGTCCCACACACCTTTCTCGGCGCTCGGCGCACTCCCTGTTGGGTCCCACACACATTTCTCGGCGCCTCGGCGCACTTCCCAGTTAGATTTACACTTTTCTCGGCGTCCGGCACGTTCCGGTGGGTACCACACACATTTCTCGGCGCTCGGCGCACTCCCAGTTGGGTACCACACACATTTCTCGGCGCTCGGCGCACTCCCAGTTGGGTCCCACACACTTTTCTCGGCGTTCGGCGCATTCCCGGTTGGGTCCCACACACTTTTCTCGGCGGTCGGCGCATTCCCTGTGCTGGGTCCCACACACTTTTCTCGGCGCTCGGCGCACCTGAAGTTGATTGGTCCCACTGACACTTTTCTTTGGCGCTCGGCGCACCTCCCAGTTGGGTCCCACACACATTTCTCGGCGCTCGGCGCACTCCCCAGCTGGGTCCCACACACTTTTCTCGGCGCTCGGCGCACTCCCAGTTAAGGTCCCACACACTTTTCTTCGGCGTCCGGCGCACTCCCTGTTGGGTCCCACACGCACCTCTCGGCGCTCGGCGCACTCCCAGTTGGGTCCCACACACTTTTCTCGGCGCTCGGCGCACTCCCAGTTGGGTCCCACACACACCATTTCTCGGCGCTCGGCGCACTCCCAGTTGGGTCCCACACACTTTTCTCGGCGCTCGGCGCACTCCCATGTTGGGTCCAACACACTTTCTTTTTCCGGCGCTCGGCACCCCAGTTCAGGACCCTAGTTTTCCCAGCATTCGCGCCAGTTGGGTCTCCACACGGTCTTTTCTCGGCGCTCGGCGCACTCCCAGTTAGGTCCACACATTTTTCTCGGCGCTCGGCGCACTCCCAGTTGGGATCCCACACACTTTTCTCGGCGCTCGGCGCATTCCCCAGTTGGGTCCACACACACTTTTCTCGGCGTTCGGCACGCACTCCCGGTTGGGTCCCACACACTTTTCTCGGCGCTCGGCGCCACTCCCAGATTGGGTCCCACACACTTTTCTCGGCGTTCGGCGCATTCCCGGTTGGGTCCCACACACTTTCTCTCGGCGCTCGGCGCACTCCCAGTTGGGTCCCACACACTTTTCTCGGCGCTCAGCGCGCACTCCCAGTTAATAATCACACACTTTTTTCCGGCGCTCGGCGCACCTCCCAGTTGGGTCCCACACGCTTTTTCTCTTGTGGCGCTCGGCGCGCACTCCCAGTTGGGTCCCACATACTTTTCTCGGCGCTCGGCGCACTCCCAGTTGGATCCACACACATTTCTCAACTCGGCGCTCTCGTTGGGTCCCACACACTTTTCTCGGCGCTCGGCGCACTTCCCAGTTGGGTCCCACACACTTTTCTCAGCGCTCGGCGCACTCCCAGTTGGGTCCCACACACATTTCTCGGCGCTCGGCGCACTCCCAGTTGGGTCCCACACACTTTTCTCGGCGCTCGGCGCACTCCCAGTTGGGTCCCACACACTTTCTCGGCGTGCTCGGCGCACTCCCAGTTGGGTACCACACACATTTCTCAGGCGCTCGGCGCACTCCCAGTTGGGTCCCACACACTTTTCTCAGTGGCGCTCGGCGCACTCCCGGTGGGTCCCACACACTTTTCTCGGCAAGCTCGGCGCATTCCCTGTTGGGTCTCACACACTTTTCTCGGCGCTCGGCGCACTCCCAGTTGGGTCCCACACACTTTTCTCGGCGCTCGGCGCAACTCCCAGTTGGGTCCCACACACATTTCTCGGCGCTCGGCGCGCATTTTCCCAGTTGGGTCCCACACTTTTCCCTCTGGCGTCAGCATCCCAGCCGGGTCCTGAATACACTTTTTCTCGGCGCTCGGCGCACTCCCAGGTTGGGTCCCACACACATTTCTCGGCGCTCGGCGCACTCCCAGTTGGGTCCCACACACTTTTCTCGGCGCTCGGCGCACTCCCAGCTGGGTCCACACACACTTTTCTCGGCGCTCGGCGCACTCCCAGTTGGGTCCCACACACTCTTCTCGGCGCTCGGCGCATTCCCGGTGCTGGGTCCCACACACATTTCTTCGGCGCTCGGCGCACTCCCAGTGCCGGGTCCCACACAATATTTCTCAGCGCTCGGCGCACTTCCAGTTGGGTCCCACAACACTTTTCTCGGCGCTCGGCGCATTCCCCCCGGGTTGGGTCCCACACACTTTCCTTCGGCGCTCGGCGCACTCCCAGTTGGAGTCCCACACACTTTTCTCGACGCTCGGCGCACCTCCCAGTTGGGTCCCACACACACTTTCTCTTCGGCGCTCGGCGCCACTCCCAGTTGGGTCCCACACACTTTCTCGGCGCTCGGCGCACTCCCAGTTGGGTCCTGGGCACACTTTCTCGGCGTCCGGCGCATCCCTGTTGGGTCCCACACTTTCTCGGCGCTCGGCGCATCTCCCAGTTGGGTCCCACACATTTTCTTTCGGCGCTCGGCGCACTCCCAGTTGGATTTCCCACACACATTTCTCGGCATGGCACTCCCGGTCTGGGTCCACACTTTCTCGGCGTTCTTGCATTCCCAGTTGGGTCCCACACACTTTCTCGGCGCTCGGCGCACTCCCAGTTGGGTCCCACACACTCTTTCCCGGCGCTCGGCGCACTCCCATGTTGGGTCCAACACACTTTCTTCCGGCGCTCGGCGCACTCCCAGTTGGGTCCCACACACTTTTCCTCGGCGCTCGGCGCACTCCCAGTTGGGTCCCACACACTTTTCCTCGGCGCTCGGCGCACTCCCAGTTAGATCCGACACACTTTTTCGGCGCTCGGCGCACTCCCAGTTGGGTCCCACACACTTTTCTTCGGCGCTCAGCGCACTCCCAGTTGGGTCCCACACACTTTTCTCGGCGCTCAGCGCACTCCCGGATGTATCCAGCACGCTTTCTCTCGGCGCTCGGCGCCACTCCCAGTTGGGTCCCACACACTTTCTCGGCGCTCGGGCGCACTCCATGTTGGGTCCAACACACTTTGTTTTCTCGGCGCTTGACGCACCTCCCAGTTGGGTCCACAACGACATTTTCTCTGGCGCTCAGCACTCCCGGTTGGGTCCCACACACACTTTTCGGCGCTCGGCGCACTCCCAGTTGGATCCCACACACTCTTTCTCGGCGCTCGGCGCACTCCCAGTTGGGTCCCCGTACACTTTTCTCGGCGCTCAGCGCACTCCCATGTTGGGTCGAACGCATTTTTGCGCTTTCGCCGGCGCTCATCGCATTCCCAGTTAGGGGTCCAGCACACACCTTTCTCGGCGCTCGGCGCACTCACAGTTGGGTCCCACCACACTTTTCTCGGCGCTCGGCGCACTCTCTAGTTGGGTCTCAACACACAATTCTCGGCGCTCGGCGCACTCCCAGTGCTGGGTCCCACACACTTTTCTTCAGGCGCTCGGCGCACTCCCAGATTGGGTCACACACACTCCTTTCTCGGCGCTCGGCGCAACTCCCAGTTGGGTCCACACACACACTTTCTCGGCGCTCTGGCTGCACTCCCAGTTGGGTCCAACACACATTTCCCGACGCTCGGCGCACTCCCAGTTGGGTCCCACACACTTTCCCGGCGCTCCGGCGCACTCCAGTTAGGTCCCACACACTTTTCTCGGCGTTCGGCGCATCTCCCGGTTGGGTCCCACACACTTTTCTCGGCGCTCGGCGCACCCCAGTTGGGTCCCACACACTTTTCCCAGCGCTCGGCGCACTCCCAGTTAGGTCCCACACACATTTCTCGGCGCCTCGGCGCACTCCCGGCTGGGTCCCGCTCACTTTCTTCGGCTCTCGGCTCTCTTCCAGCTGGGTCCCACAGACTTTTCTCGGCGCTCGGCGCACCCAGTAAAGGGTACCACACACTTTCCCGGCGCTCGGCGCACTCCCAGTTGGGTCCCGTCAATACTTTTCTCGGCGCTCGGCGCACTCCCAGTTGGGTCCTACACACTTTTCTCGGCGCTCGGCGCACTCCCAGTTGGGTCCCACACACTTCTTCTCGGCGCTCGGCGCACTCCCAGCTGGGTACCACACACACATTTCTCGGCGCTCGGCGCACTCCCAGTTGGGTACCACACACTTTCGCGCTCGGCGCACTCCCAGTTGGGTCCACACACACTTTTTCCTCGGCGTCCGGCGCATTCCCATGTTGGGTCCCACACACTTTTCTCGGCGCTCGGCGCACTCCCAGCTTAGGTACCACACACATTTCTCGGCGCTCGGCGCACTCCCAGTTGGGTCCCACACACCTTTCTCGGCGCTCGGCGCACTCCCAGTTGGGTCCCACACACTTTTCTCGGCGCTCGGCGTGCACTCCCAGTTGGGTCCTGCTCACACTTTTCTCGGCGCGTCCGGCGCACTCCCGGTTGGGTCCCACAACGACTTTTCTCGGCGCTCGGCGCACTCCAGCTGGGTCCCACACACCTTTCTCGGCGCTCGGCGCGCACTCCCAGTTGGGTCCCACACACTTTCTCTCGGCGCTCGGCGCGCACTCCCAGTTGGGTCCCAATATCACTTTTCTCGGCGCTCGGCGCAATTCCCAGTTGGGTCCCACACACCTTTTCTCGGCGCTCGGCGCACTCCCATGTTGGGTCCCACACACTTTTCTCCGGCGCTTTTCGGCGCACTCCCAGTTGGGTCCCACACACTTTTCTCGGCGCTCGGCGCACTCCCAGTTGGGTCCCACACACTTTTCTCGGCGCTCGGCGCAATTCCAGTTGGGTCCCACACACTTTTCTCTCTCGGCGCTCGGCGCACTCCCAGTTGGGTCCAACACACTTTTCTCGGCGCTTGGCGCATTCCCCGTTGGGTCCCACACACTTTTCTCGGCGCTCGGCGCACTCTGCAGTTGGGTTCCACACACTTTTCCCGGCGCTCGGCGCAACTCCCAGTTGGGTCCCACACACTTTCCCTCGGCGCTCGGCGCACTCCCAGTTGGGTCCCACACACTTTTCCTCGGCGTTCGGCGCATTCCCTGTTGGGTCCCACACACTTTTCTCGGCGCTCGGCGCACTCCCAGTTGGGGTACCACACACATTTCTCCCCCATTGGCGCTCAGCGCACTCCCAGTTGGGTCCCACACACATTTCTCAAGGCGCTCGGCGCACTCCCAGTTGGGTCCCACACACTTTCTCGGCGCTCGGCGCACCCCCAGTTGGGTCCCAACACACTTTTCTCGGCGTCCGGCGCATTCCCGGTTGGGTCCCACACAGTTTTCCCGGCGCTCGGCGCACTCCCAGTTGGGTCTCACACATTTTCTCGGCGCTCGGCGCACTCCCAGTTGGGTTCCACACGTTTCTCGGCGCTCGGCGCACTCCCTGCGTTGGGTCCCACACACTTTTCTCAGGCGCTCGGCGCACTCCCAGTTGGGTCCCCAACACACTTTTTCGGCGCTCGGCGCACTCCCATGTTGTGGTCCCACACACTTTTCTCGGCGCTCGGACGCACTCCCAGTTGGGTCCCACACTTTTTTCCCGTCGGCGCCCGGCGCACTCCCAGTTGGGTCCCACACACACTTTTCTCGGCGCTCGGCGCACTCCCAGTTGGGTCCCACACACTTTCCCGGCGCTCGGCGCACTCCCCAGTTGTATCCCACACACTTTTCTCGGCGCTCCAGCGCATACTCCCAGTTGGGTCCGGTACATTTTTCCCGGCGCTCGGCGCACTCAGATTGGGTCCAGCACACTTTTCCCGGCGCTCGACGCACTCCCAGTGCTGGGTCCCACACACTCTTTCTCAAGGCGCTCGGCGCACTCCCAGTTGGGTCCCACACACTTTTCTCGGCGCTCGGCGCACTCCCAGTTGGGTCCCACACACTTTCTCGGCGCTCGGCGCACTCCATAGCTGGGTCCCACACACTTTTCATGGCGCTAGACACTCCCAGATTGGGTCCCACACACTTTTCTCGGCGCTCGGCGCACTCCCAGCTGGGTCCTGCACACAATTCTGCGGCTGCTCGGCGCACTCCCAGTATGCTGTAGGTCCCACATGGCACTTTTTCCTCGGCGCTCGGCGCACTCTCAGTTGGGTCCCACACATCTCTTTCTCGGCGCTCGGCGCACTCCCAGTTGGGTCCCACATTAACTTTCTCGGCGCTCGGCGCTACACTCCCAGTTGGGTCCAACACACTTTCGCTCGCTCCGGCGCACTCCCATGTGATGGGTCCCACACACCCTTTTTCTCGGCGCTCGGCGCACTCTCAGTTAGCCGGGTCACACACTTTTCTCGGCGCTCGGCGCACTCACATTTGGGTCCCACACACTTTTCTCAGGGCTCGGCGCACTCCTAGTTGGGTCCAACACACATTTGTCGGCGCTCAGCGCACTCCCAGTTGGGTCCCACACACTTTTCCCGGCGCTCGGCGCACTCCCAGTTAGGTCACACACACTTTTCTCGGCGTTCGGCGCATTCCCGGTTGGGTCCCACACACTTTTCTCGGCGCTCGGCGCACTCCCAGTTGGGTCCCACACACCTTTCTCTGCGCTCGGCGCACTCCCAGTTGGGTCCCACATATTTTTCCCGGCGCTCGGCGCACTCCCAGTTGGGTCCCACACACATTTCTCTGCGCTCGGCGCACTCCCAGTTAGGTCACACACATTTTTCTCGGCGCTCGGCGCACTCCCAGTTGGGTCCCACACACATTTCTCGGCGCTCGGCGCACTCCCATTTGGGTCCCACACACTTTTCCCGGCGCTCGGCGCACTCCCAGTTAGGTCCCACACATTTTTCTCGGCGCCCAGCGCACTCCCAGTTGGGTCCCACACACTTTTCTTGGCGCTCGGCGCACTCCCGGTTGGGTCCCGTACACATTTCTCGGCGCTCGGCGCACTCCCATTTGGGTCCCACACATTTTTCTCGGGCCTCGGCGCACTCCTAGTTGGGTCCAACACACTTTTCCCGACGCTCGGCGCACTCCCGGTTGGGTCCCACACACATTTCTCGGCGCTCGGCGCACTCCCAGTTGGGTCCCACACTTTTCTCGGCGCTCGGCGCACTCCCAGTTGGGTCCCACACACTTTTCGGCGCTCGGCGCACTCCCAGTTGGGTCCACACACATTTCTCGGCGCTCGGCGCACTCCCAGTTGGGTCCCACACACTTTTCTCGGCGCTCGGCGCACTCCCAGTTGGGTCCCACACACTTTCTCGGCGCTCGGCGCACTCCCAGTTGGGTCCACACACTTTTCTCGGCGCTCGGCGCACTCCCAGTTGGGTCCCACACACTTTTCTCGGCGCTCGGCGCACTCCCAGTTGGGTCCCACACACTTTCTCGGCGCTCGGCGCACTCCCATTTGGGTCCCACACACTTTCTCGGCGCTCGGCGCACTCCCAGTTGGGTCCCACACACTTTTCTCGGGGCTCGGCGCACTCCTAGTTGGGTCGCACACACATTTCTCGGCGCTCGGCGCACTCCCAGTTGGGTCCCACACACTTTTCCCGACGCTCGGCGCACTCCCAGTTGGGTCCCACACACTTTTCTCGGCGCTCGGCGCACTCCCAGTTGGGTCCCACACACTTTTCTCGGCGCTCGGCGCATTCCGGTTGGGTCCCACACACTTTTCTCGGCGCTCGGCGCACTCCCAGTTGGGTCCCACACACATTTCTCGGCGCTCGGCGCACTCCCAGTTGGGTCCCACACACATTTCTCGGCGCTCGGCGCACTCCCAGTTGAGTCCCACACACTTTTCCCGGCGCTCGGCGCACTCCAAGCTGGGTCCCACACATTTCTCTGCGCTCGGCGCACTCCCAGTTGGGTCCCACACACTTTTCTCGGCGCTCGGCGCACTCCCAGCTGGGTCACACACACTTTTCTCGGGGCTCGGCGCCCTCCCAGTTGGGTCCCACACACATTTCTCGGCGCTC